>BFEA01000824.1:78791-89295 GCA_003427395.1 Chara braunii | reverse complement strand
GGTCTGAGATGGAGAGGGTAGCATTACCTCAGTTGCATCGTCAAATGAGGAAGCCTTGGTAGTGATGACTTCTGTTAGCGGTTCGGGGTCTTTGGTGATCGCTGGGCTTGTCTGAAACCTGCGCACACCAGCTAAATCAACCACAAAAGGGGAGCAAATTAAATGGGACAGCTTCACACCACTTTGAGGTTGTTTCTTCAAGAAGGCAGCTCACGGTCGTTGGTGCTTGATGTGGCGGTGAACCATGTACTCTTTCAGATCAGGACAGTACTTCTGCAGGGAGAGAGATTTGGAAGAAGGAGGAAGAAGGGAGGAGCTGACCACGCTCTCCATTTCCGTTTTTCTTTGGCATGTGAGCGACAAATTGTTTGAGTTGATTGGCTGATGTGAGCGGTCTGAGTTGTTTGGCAGGTGGATGTGTGGGCGTGTGCGACGCTGGACAGGGGCAAGGTACATGGACCGTAATTGAAACAAGAAAGAATAACAGTTATGGGCCCGGGACATCTGGCCAAGCTGCAGTCCGTCAGATGCATGATCGGTAATGGGACATGCAGATGCTCCCTCTACTCTGACAGGGGCAATTGTGGAATGCAGTTCGAATTTTTATGGCAATTGCGCCGATTATTGCGGACTTCCACTAGACATGATGAGCTGCAATTGGATAAGCCAGGCCCCCATCATGAACTAACTGTTGGGGAAAGACACTGACATTGCTGGCTATTCTCATTTTCACAAACTATTCTATGATTTGAAAAGTGGCAATGATGTAAAGCACGACGATAAAGCAAAGAAGAAAGCAAGCAAGAGCAAAGTAGCTGCAATGTGGCTGAGTGGAAGACAGGTGTAACTGTTCACGAGTTCAGAGTTCAAACTCTCATGGATATGATCGGGGAAGTACCCATCCAAAGAAAAATCAGAAAGAAAGAAAGAAAGAAAGGAAAAAGAAAA
Organism: Chara braunii; assembly: GCA_003427395.1. Taxonomy (NCBI): domain Eukaryota; kingdom Viridiplantae; phylum Streptophyta; class Charophyceae; order Charales; family Characeae; genus Chara; species Chara braunii. The sequence goes on along the minus strand of BFEA01000824.1, from coordinate 88,347 downwards.
GAAAGAAAGAAAGGAAAAAACGAAAGACAGGAAAGAAAGCAAAGATACGAGATGAAAGATAAGAAAGAAAGGACAGACTGGAAGGAAGGAACGAAAAGAAGGAGAAAACTTTGGAAAGGAAAGAATCGATGGGAGGAAGGAACGAGGGAAGGAAGGAATGAAGGCAGGAAGGCAGGCAGGCAGGCAGGCAGGCAGGGAGGAAGAAAGTAAGGAAGGGAGGAAGGGAGGAAGGGGGGAAGGGAGGAAGGGAGGAAGGGAGGAAGGGAGGNTCTCTCTCTCCCTCTCTCTCTCTCTCTCTCTCTCTCTCTCTCTCTCTCTCTCACACACACACACACACACACACACACACACACACACACACACATTACTTGGACCATGACTCGATTTATGCATGGCATCCTTGTGCAGGGGCCATGTTAATCTTCTCCGTATCGTTCCAATTTTGACGGACGTCGGGAAGGACAGGACCTGGATTATCTCGGCAATTAGCGCTCATTTTAAGAGAAATGCATTGAGCCTCACGGCTCGTCACCTTGAGCACACCCACACACACATTGAGAGATCACACGAAATCCACACTGGAGGCCAGAGATGTTAAGTTCAGAATAGGACAGCTTAGAAATTCCAACAAATTATCTTATTAAATAGTTTCAGACTCTTTTCAGAGGTTAAGTCACCAGGCGCTTGACAGCGCAGCGTTCAGCAATCCATATCCTGCATCTTCATCCAGGTAGGTGACTCTCTCTCCTCTCTCTCTCCTCTCTCTCTCCTCTCTGTCCCTCGTAGGCCAGGCCCAGGGCACGCATGAGCAGGGCTCACTTTCCATATAAGCAAGTGAGAGCTCAGGCCAGAGCACATTTTCTAGCAGTGCACAAGATGGCGGCCACGCTGCTGCACTAGAGCACTGGCCCTGCTGCCTTAGCACTGACTGCCAGAGGCACACGCGGGCGCTAGATAGGTGAGAGGCGAGTGCGGTGGCAGTGGGTGCGAGCGGCCATAGCCGGGCCTGATCGCGGAAGCTGGTGGTGGTGATGGTGGTCTTCGGGTGACGGGGATGCACACTGTCGGGAGAAGGGGATGAGGCAGAGGGGAGAAGAGACACATACCTGGTGTATGCGGCAGTCTGCATGTGCGACTTCCTCACATACATTGGTCTTCAGCTTGAAGTGACTCCTGTTGCATAAGGGACGCTGGACCCGGTTTCCAGCAGGTGCTGCTCCCCACCAATAGATGGAGCCCCCCCCGGGTGCTAACGGTGTCTGCTCGTACCAGCACCGCTAGCACTGACGGGTGCGTTTTTTCAAAAAAAAAAAAAAAACATAGTGTAGGCTAGAATAGGTGCTGAGTAGGATAATAGGCTGTGGGCGCTGAGCGCCAATCAAGAAGGGCGACATTGGATTCTACGTTGGTGTGGCGAGAGAGGGCCGACATTGACATTTGAGTTCATTTTTGTATTGCTCTTATTTGGCTTGTATCTTGGTGCATTCTGCTTTCTGCTTGGTACACGACTATCTGGTCTTCAGCGTGAAATCGCAATTTGGTTTTTCTGTCTATCGCTCTCACTCATTTTCCTCTTGCAGAAGTTTGAACTTACTTTGAACAATTGCAAGGCCTTCGGGAGGGGGAAAGGAAAACCGAATGCCCTGAAGTTATAAACCCTTCACTGAACATCTTATACACATCTAGATGTGTATAAGAGAAAGTTATGAAAAAAGAAACCAAGAAAAAAAAAAAAAAAAAAAAAAAAAAAAACAGTTTAAAACACTGATGCCTAAAACATTGGTGTTAGACACCGGTGCTACTCGATTGGGGGGGTGAGACCGTGGAGGACGACGAAAAAGGAGGCACAGCTACTGGCAAAATGCTTGGTCTTGTCCTTCAGGACATCCGTTAAAATTCGAACGATACAGAGAAGGGTAATTAGGATTGCCCCTGGGCAAGGATGACACACATAAATCGAAAAATGGTCCAAATTTAAAAAATAAAAAATAAAAAATGCTCGGTCTTTGCATTAGCCAGACCCCACCGGCAGCCCCACCCCATCTCTGAGTACTTCTGTTGGGGCAGGGGGTAACATGAATCCCTCTAAGTTTGTGAGGCACCTATGCTTGCGGGGGTTCCCTCTCTATAGCCTTTTTCACACCTATGCTTGCGGGGGTCCCCTCTCTATAGCCTTTTTCACACCTATGCTTGCGGGGGTCCCCTCTCTATAGCCTTAGGAGTAGTGGAAGGTAGGTAGTGAACGGCAAAAAGAATTTCAGAGAAGAATATAATAGTGTTAGTTGAAAACAAAAGGAGGGTGAAACATTTCTCGCCGCAAGACTACGGCTTTTAATAGGGCACTGCTGTTATGGGCTCATTGGAAACAAGGGGGTGTAGTTGCACATCTTTTGGGGTCCGCGGAAAATTGTGACAGTTCTATCTGATCTGCTTCAGGAATACCGGTGGTTCAACGGCCAGGGCATCTGGCCAAAGTTTGAACCAGCGACGTTCCAGGATCATGACCACTTCTCTCGGTCGGTTTACATGTTAACCATTTCCGATTTTCACGATACCAGACCACTACCGGGGCCAATTCAGTGCACTGGAAATGTGATATTGCGGCTGTATTCCGTACAAACCGTGGTAATCAGACGTGGGCATCGACTCTTTTTTTTTTTTTTTTTTTTTTTTTTGGTGTGTGTGTGTGACAGCGGGGCTTAGCCCTTTATTTCATTTGTGTCTGCGATTGAGACTCCGGTCCGCATTTCAACAGTCGGTTCAAGGCAATGGTCTGACACCTGGCTACTTTCCGTCCCTGATGGAAAATCCTGAGGGCTGAGGCTGTGCACCCTGACCAAACGAAACCAACTGCCATTTTGGTTTCGTCGCATGTACCGTGTGAGGAGGCCCAAGGGCTAATGTCGCACTCCGCCGTCCTCTCATTGCCTCTCAGGCCTAATTGGACTTGTTACTTATACGCACCGACGCATTCATTATTGGATACTCGGCGGAGGTTTCAGCACACACACACACACACACACACAAACAATCAATCAATTTTATGTTTGTCTGTTTTCCAGTTGTTGTCTGTCCTCCCCCTGATCTTTTTCTAAGTATTTTTGCTTACCCAAACTGAGCACCCTTAAGTAGTGCCAAACAGTCGGTGGTTCCTCGTTTGGAGTGCCTACTGCACTCTTATGGGGGCCGCTCAGTTCGGGATGTCTGTGTTGCCTGTAGGTGATGACGGATGCTCGTCGGAGTGACTCCCTGGCTCAGTGGGCGGTGGGAACCAACAGTCTGCGGGGTTCAATCGTGATGTGAGTAGGTCATGCGCTGCTTTGCTCCGTGTTGGATGTGTGGACTGCCTCGTCTGCGCTCCACCGCTGCCTTGCTGCCTGTCCTGCTGGCTTCGCATGTGGCTCTCTGCATATTGTTGTGTTCACTGTGTGGTGTGGCCGTGTTGTTGGTGTTGCCTTGCGCTTCGCTACTCCGCTGCCTTGCTGCTCATCCGCTGGCCATGCCTTCTGTGTTTCCGCGCTGCGTGCCATGTCTTCCCTTGCAGTCGTTTTTGGCGTTGTGCAGCCATGTTGCCTCTACTGTGCTGCCTGGTGCTCCAGAGGGTCGCCGCCCGCTGCTATGTTCCGCTTGGGGACAGTCTGCCTTCAACAATGGTCAAAGGGTTCATGACCCAAAGCATCTAATACGGGGATTCCCGCAGATCGTCGAGGGTTCAGCCTCCTGGTGAGTCAGTGCAACTCCGACGAAACAATCTATCATCAGCTTTTATTTTTTTCGGTTGTTGTTTTTTATCTTGTTGTTGTTTGACTTGCGATCGTTCCCTTGCTACCTTATGCTGTTTGCCTGCCCATCTGCCTACCCTATGCCTTTCACTAGGTGTGCGTTGTTGCCTTGAGCTGTTTGCCAACCCATGCCATCCAGCTGAGTATGTGCCTTGCTGCCTTGCACTGTTTTGTTTGCCCATCCACCTTCACCATGCCCTCTAGCCTATGTCTGTAATGCACTGTCTTTCGTGCTTCAATGTCTTGTGCTGTTTGCTTGCCCACCCACCTCCCCCATGCCCTCCAGCCTGTGTCCTTTATTGTTTGTACTGTTCAGCTGTCAGCGTTCAGTCCACTATGGGGTTATGTGAGAATTGTCTTCAAGTTGTCTAGTGCATGGGTCTCTCCTTGGGAGTCGTCGGGCGGAGTACACTTCTTGTGTACTGAAGCTACATCATACATACACAGTATTACACACACACACACACAGACAGCCCATGCCCGTATTTGTCCTCATATCTTCGATGACAGTCAAAATTGTACTCATGTATGAAATCCTCACATGGCATGCCCTGTTTGTAGGTACTGCTGGAATGGCAGCGCCTATACAACTGCGGTCAACGTGCCTCTTTGTTCCTCGCATGTCGGAGCCACATTGCCTGTGACATTTGTCTTCCTGTGCCACTTGGGTGCAGTGACTGCAACTGTCAGACTTGGGTGGGTGATTCCACAGGTCACACACCCGAACACGTGGGGACTTACCGTACGCAAAGCCTGATCCTCAACTCTTTTTTTTTTTCTTTTTTTTTTTTTCTTTCTTTCTGCTCTGCAACCCGACCCTGACTTTGGCCTCTTGCGCCGCTCTTTAGCAGTCTGCTCTGCTGGTCAGTATCGAGGACGCAAGGAGGTGGTGGTTCTTTCCCCTGCTCTTCTCCTCCAGCCGCTCTCCTCCTTCTACTCCCCTCCTCTTCCCTCCCCTCCTCCTTCCTCCTCTTGTCTAGCTCTCTCTCTCTCTCTCGCTCGCTCGCTCGCTCTCTCTCTCTCTCAACTTTCATCTTGGCAGCTGTAGCACATCATGGAAGTGAGTGGTGAGGGTGTAGCAGTCGGAGCAGCAGCAGAGGCAGACTTAGGGGGAGCAGGAGGAGGAGGCAGCGGCAGCAGCAGAGACAGACTGACGGGGAGCAGGAGGAGGTGGCTGCAGCAGCAGCAGCAGAGGCAGATTCGAGTTGTTGTACCAGCCAAAACTCATTTGCATATGATTATAACATCTGCTGATGTACTTCACAGCTGGGCAGTAATACCTTCCTTAGGAGTCAAATATGATGCTGTACCTGGTCATTAAATCAGACTTCCATCTTTATCAATCAAAGAGGAAGAGGAGGAAGAGGAGGAAGAGGAGGAGGTGGATGAGCAGGAGGGCACGGAGAAAGATGTCAATGGCAATGATGAAGAACCAGATGAAGAACAGGGAGAAGATGAAAAGTGGAAGAATGATATAAAAGTTATAAATAAAACAAAAAAAAGAGTGGAAGAAGAAGTAACTGACTGCATGATCTCCATTTCATGCATTTGTCGGTGGGACTGATGGCAAGTCAGGAATTCGACAGAAAAAAGAAGTACCGAGACAGCAAATCGCACAGTCGCATTAACTGCAAGTCATGAAACTGAGATCTGAATTGGAATCGTTCCTTAGAGACAAACTCCAATTAACTCCGTGAGGTGGTTACATGGACGTAGATGATACATTCAGGACCGCTCTCTTTCCATGTCCCTTGGGATGCTAACCGMCAAACCTCAAATTGACGGCCCAGTGGCCTCTCCATCAGTCCCTAAGTGTGGTCAGTACTCATAACGTTCGGGTAGCGAAGCTTACACTTGTTCAATAGTTCGTCGTGGCTTTCTTCCCTGTACCTTTCCGCTCGAATTCAGAGAGTTGCCAGCTCTCTTTTAAAGGTGCAGGAGTCTACTGAGCATCGCAGCATAGGCAAGGCCAGCAAAACAAAGAAACAAAAGAAAAGGACGTAGACAGAAAATGGTGCAATTTCCCCTCTCCACACCCTCTCCACACCCTCTCCACACCCTCTCCACACCCTCTCCACACCCTCCCTTCCCCCTCCCTTCCCCCTCCCCCCCCCCTCCTCCATCCCCCTCCGTTCCCCTCCTCCCCTCTCCAGCCCCCTCCAGCACCCTCCAGCCCCCCATTTGAAACCATATTTGAGAACATACACAGAACAAAATGAGATACCAGGGCCATTAAACACCCTCTGGTTCTGCCTCAGCACATAGTCTCATTCGTCTGGTTTGAACACTGGTCAGCCTCGGTCCGTGGCCCCAGCTACTATTCTTGCATTTGCAACCAAAGATTCGCACAAATGCCCCTAAGCGACAAACCTCCGGATTTAAACCACCAGTACCATGCCCAGTTCCTGATGCCGAGCCTAAATTTGCCCCTGCGCGCCATAAAAAAACGAACCGATGTGGGCCTCATTTTGGCTGCTGCCGCCAGGCATCTCGGTCCGGTACGCAAACGCCCGAAAAATGTGGCCGTACACGAGCCGCATATTTGTTTTTCAAGCGGGGAAAGGTACCAGCGGCTTAAGAGAGAACAGATGTCTGGATTTCAGCCAGTTGCCAAATCACTCACATTCATTCACTCATTTACGGAGTTACGGAGTTGATCTGTTGAATTCGAAGGAATTAATTATTTTAAAATTTTTGCCATTTTTAAATGATTTTTGGGCTAAGTGCGTTGGAGTCCCACCCAACGTTCAGAATAGGCAACTTTTTTTTATCAGTCCCCGGAATGAAATGGAGCAAAAAAAGGCGATCCCGCCTAAATCGGCCAAGCACCTCCCCTAAACTTGCTTGCACATTATGGAACTCACATCATGACATCCGCGCCACTTTTGTCTTTTGTTGCCTATTTCAAACCAAAAGTGTGCCACACTGCCACAGCCAAAGTTTCCCCTTACTTTTTTTTTTGAATTACTGGAATTACATAAGTTATCAACGTGTGCGAGTGAACTTCACACGAGCGATTCGGTTTGCTAACTTTGCTTATTATTGCAGCATGCAGCTGCACTACAGTTGCAAACTGGACTGGATTCAAAATCTCCGCTCAGAAAAAAGATGAAAAAAATATTTTATCAGGATATGGATAAGGTGTGAATGTGCTGCCCGGACATCGGATGGGGGGTTGTGAATCATCAGCAAATGGGATTGAGTTGGCATCAACAAAAAAAAAAAAAGGAAAAAAAAAGAAAGGATAGCATTAGCAATTTAGCAACCATTCTATGAAATGAAATGGGTCATTGATTTACGGAGAAGATTGCAATAATGCTCATTGACTTGAAAAGTGTGCGGAATCGAGGAGGAGTGTGCGGAATCGTGCAGAATCGCCGCTGATACCATTGTGCCTTAGGGCTTACTCAGACTAGCACTACCTTAAGTGTAGCTGACCTGCATGTACGGCCGGACCTGGATGCATCTAACCGCAAGTACATCCAAAAACAGGTAAAAAGGTCCTAGTGTGAGTACGCCCTTTAGGCTCTCCGTCCGGCCTCGCAGATGATCTTCGCCTCCAAGCTCTGCCTTACACGCATGAGTCTCCCGTAACTTTCGTGCATCTCTTGTCCGCCGGCCGTTGCCGCAAGTTGGAGTCCGATTGCACTATCAGGCGCAGCATGCTTTATGAGCACAGAGAAGGGCAAGAAGTTGTTGGCGCCTTGCTCGGGGGCTTTTCCGTCCGCCTCCTCTTCTGCCGCCGACACAAAGGGCAGCACCTCTTGCTCCTTGCATAACCAACCATGCGCCGCACGCAGAGCAGCTCCTAAGGATGCCGAATCTGATTTCGCCACAAAGTTGTAGAAGTCATGTTGCAGTGATCACAGAGAGAAGAAAGAACAACCAACAACGCTCAGAATAACAATAGTACAGCCGCAACAATGTGACCGGAGAGGGATCTAGGGGGACGTCTATAGGTAGAGGGGTGGACGGTGGCTGTACATCAATTGATAATAGGCCAGAACCTCTAGGTTGCAATTGCAATTACAGCGGTACATTTAATGAACAAGACAACCAAGTCACACACAAAAAAAAGGCAGAACAATGAGTAAAAATAGCTTTGGGGGGGACAGGGATGGGTCCACCTATGGGGGGGCCTTGTAGAAGAACGTCTACACCTAGCGCTCGAAGTTCCTTTACGGCAGGGCTTGTCCGACTATGCTTCAATCGGGGCTAAGCTGGGTGGGTCCTGCTTATTAGCCCTGGTGCCTACAACCGCTGTCCGGTCAGGTCACCCCCATCGAGATGATGGGAGGGTGATAATCCTGAGTCGTGAACACTGAGGTAGGATTGTGGGAGTGGAAGGAATAAGGACCTATACAGACCATCTAGATAACCAAATGGTGCCAAGGAGAAAATAACAGGAGTGGAAGGATGGGAGGGAGTCTTGTAAGGAATAAGGACCTATACAGACCATCTTAAAAGGGCCTTTACCCGATTCAGACCCTGTTTGAGAAATGCAGCATAGAGGGGTCACTCGCCCAGAACCCCAACTCGTGAAAAGCAGATCAACAGGCATGTTCTCTGGGTCAAAAGTCACATCCTAACTAAAGTAAAAGTCAATGCTAAAGGTCACAGTTGTGCCCCTGGACGAACAGTTGTAATATTCAGATATGGGAGTCACATCTGTTCATCCAGGGGGTGTGCAGGTTATGTCTGTTCAAACAGGAGATGTGTCTGTTCGTGCAGTAAGTGTGTCTGTTAGAGCAGTAGATGTGTCTGTTCGTACACTAAGTGTGTCTGTTCGAGCAGTAGATGTGTCTGTTCGTGCAATAGGTGTGCTTGTTCAAAAGAAGTCCAAAGGATAAAATCCCAGTCAAGATTCAAGTCAAAGGGAGAGTCTAAATTCAGGCATTGAGTCCAAAATTCAGGCCAGATGGCTGCAGCAGCAGCAGACCCTGAAGGGAAAGTACTGGGACACACACCATGCAGAGGTCTGGGACTGAAGGAGGCCCAAAGTGCCAATGCAGACCTCGCAATGGGAGGCCAGCAGTATAAAGAAGCAGGCCAGCCTCCCTTGAAGACAGATCCCCAGTGGCATTCTGGCGTGGAAGTGCTGAAGGCACTTGTGCGCTGGCTGGATGGGTGAGCGCTGGCAGGTGCAATAACCCATGCCATATGTCGTCTGAGGGCCGAACGCGGCAACCCTCAGTCCAGGCCACATAAGGGGGCAAAGGCCCTAAGTCTGCTACAGAGCCTGGATGCCAGGCAGTTGACCGTAGTCAACTGCCGGATTTCCAAAGGTCAAAGTCAATGTGTACCCAGCCCAGGCCACCGGTCAAGCACACACACTTGTTTGTATGCAGGTACCCGGACAGGATCCAAGCCAAGTGGAAAACTGCAACTGTACACGATCCAGACCTTCGACGGCGGGTCAATCTGGACGACTGTGACTCGTGGACTGGAGGCCAGACCTCCGAGTCAAACACTACATAAGCTGGGGTCTACGGGGAATCGACATTCAGTCTTGCTATGCTGATTCAACGCTGGCTTGACTTTGACTTGACGCTGGCACTATGCTAGCGCGACGCTGGCTGGACGCTGGCTGTGCATCAGAGCTGCGGACGACGACACGAGGGAGAGGCGACGCTGGCATTGTGCGCCAGGCATGCTGACGTGGCGCTGCCTCTGGTTTATGTGGCGCTGCCTATGGTCTACGTGGCATGCTGACGTGGCGCTGCCTCTGGTTTATGTGGCGCTGCGTATGGTCTACGTGGCATGCTGACGTGGCG
>BFEA01000824.1:15090-31460 GCA_003427395.1 Chara braunii | reverse complement strand
AAAAAAAAACAGGCCCCCAAGAGAGAGAGAGAGAGAGAAAAGAGATAACAAAAGGTCCCCTTCAGGTCAATTCGAGGGCCCCTGCAGGTACCTCGAATGACTCCTACGTTACATGTGGAGTCATCGAGGACCACTGCTTCAATTAGGAGGATGCCCTCGTTATCTGTGGAAGAGGTAGGGCAGACCACCAATATATGCTTTGGATTCGAGTTCAAGGCTGTAGCTCGGCAGTTATGGGTCACCAATTCAGCTAGAGCCTGTTCGTGTCTCCACGTGATTCTCAGGGCCTCCCTCCACCACTCACCAAATGTATACAATATTAGTAGAATGAATCTTCTGCTAAAACATGGAACCATACACCGCCATATGCTACGTCTTTTGTGCATTTGGTGAGTAGTGGAGCAGGCCCCACTGTAAGTATTCGTAAGAAAACAAAAACAAAAAAACGAGAGCTCCCTCCACCACTCACCAAATGTATACAATAATAATATTAGTAGAATGAATCTTCTGCTAAAACATGGGACCATACACCGCTATACGCTATTTCTTTTGTGCATGTGGTGTGTAGTGGAGCAGGCCCCACTCAGCCCACTGTACGTATTCATAAGAAAACAAAAACAAAAAAACGAGAGAGCTACAGGCATCTTCATCCTAACCCATAACTGCCGACATGCAGACCCGAACGCCAACCTTCAGAATATATTGGTGGTCGGCCACACATGAAAATGTAACCTGTGACTTCTGCACTGTTCGTGGGGCAGGTCGTTACTAGGCGACTACTCCCTTCTCGCGAACTTACCCCACCACTGCATGGGATTTGCAGAAGGGAGGGGTAAGGCCAGTTTTATGCTTTGCCTTTTTGAAATTTCTGGGGGTAGGGCCTGCGGAAATTGAAATCCGGCAGCCCTTGCCCAAGAAAAAGTTTGGGCCAAGAGAAAGGGTAGCAAATGAGGGAAAATTGCGCTCGTGCCGCTCGGTCAGCGTTACGCTGCGCTCGCGCCCCGCCCGCCCGGTATGGGCGTCAAACCATCCATAGCTGAACATCGCGCCCTCGCCATAGCCCGGTCAGCGTCACGTTACGCTCACGCCGCGCCCGCCCTGTATGGGCGTCAACTCAAACCATAGCTGAATACCGCGTCCTCGCCTTAGTCTGAAGTGCACCGAACATCACGTGCGTGCGCCCTGGGCGCGCGCGTATCTCAATGAAAACAGAGTAAGATGAGTGCATAAATGGCGAGGAGGGCATATGTGCCGGGCTTGGAGGATGCGCACGTGCGCCCAAGGCAATGCGAACGATAACCTTGACATCCTTGAAGATTGAGAGAGAGTTCATGCGACGAAAAGACTCCAGCAGCTCTATGAAGACGAAGACCAACCCTTTCGAGTGAGAACAACCGACTAACTCCCGCATCCCGGCCCCTTTTCTCAACCCCATCCTACCTCCTCCTCACCCAATTCTCGTCTCCGACCTGAACCCCATAACATCACGCTCCCTCGCCAATCATATCATCCCAAATCGACTCCATATCCACCCCCCTCTGACCCTTTCGGCCCAAGCACGCCCTGACTATATTGCCTTCCCAACCCCCTTCCAGCTTCAATCTGATTCCCATCTCTTTGTAGAAATCTAACAGACATATCTTCTCTCTCCAATCTATCTCAACTCATCTCCTCTTCCGCCTCCAACCTCACCCCAACTTCTCCAACTCCGCCACCTGGCCCGATTCATTTCGTCTTGCGCCCAACCTTCGCTTAACATCCATCCTAAGCCCACCTACCCCGATAGTGATACAACAATTATATACACCATTCAGTATAGTCACGTACCCCCGTTATTTTCCCATAGTCCGCTATAATCATCCCCTCTTGTTTGGTTCACCCACCACTCCCTTCCTCTCTCGCCGGATCCAATAGAAAACCGATCCCCAAGAGGGGAGGGCAAACGCCGCCCAATTAGCATCTCCCCCACCGACGAGGCGATAGTCCAAACAAAAACTCGTACCGTCCACGACTGACGACTTCTCCTCCATTCAAGCCGCAGTACGAGGCATTCCCGGCGAAACAGACAACCCAAGCCGTGTCGCCCAAGCAGCAACCTTGACACACCCCCTTCCAGCTAGTACTCGTCAGCAACTGTGACACGCCCCCTTCCATCTAGTACTCGTCTTAATTGAAAACCCCGACCCTCTTCAATCCAACCACGCACTCCATCTCTAATTTTCGCCGTCATCCTACCACTCGCCTCAATCAGTAACCCGATCCCCTTTTACCCCCAACCCGGATTTCAACACCGATCCTAACCCGGTTCCTTCCCTCCTCCTCGCCACCCACCTCCAACCCGATCCCAACAGCAACAACAACCTCGGTGTTTATCTCTTCCCCTCCCCGACCCCAACCTCGTCCCCATCCTACCCCAACTCCTACAGCAGTCCACGGCCATAGCTCAAAGCCCTCTTAATTCGACTTCAGTCTCAACCCCATCCCATCTCCGAAGCGTACCCACTCCACTTCACCCCCACCTCTCTCTCTCCTCGATCTCCTTCTGAACACAAACCGATCTCACCCCATCTTTTCTCTACCCCATCCCGATCCCGACCTCAGTCCGACCCAATCCAATCCCGGTCACACCCCGATCCCAGCCCATCTTCGAAGCGTACCCACCTCACTCCCACTCCTCTCTCTCCTCGATCTCATCCCGAACGCCAATCGATCTCACCCCATCCCTTCTCTACCCCATCCAGATCCCAACCTGATCTTACCTCGAATATATCCCAACCCCACCCCGACCTCAGCCCGACCCGATCCAATCCCGTTCACACCCCGATCCCAACCCATCTTCGAAGCGCACCCACCTCACCCCCACTTCTCTCTCTCCTCATTCTCATCCCGAACGCAAACTGACCTCACCCCATCTTTTCTCTACTCCATCCCGATCCCAACTCGATCTTATCTCAAATATATCCCAATCCCACTCCGACCTCAATTCGATCCGATCCAACCCCGATCCCACCCCGATCCCAACCCGAACCCATACTGCCCCGGCTCGCTTCTCAATATCTGACTCAGACCAGCTCCCACCCCTCCTACTCCCACATTCCTCCTAACCCGACCTCATTCCGACTCCCACCCCGTCCCCGACGTGCATCCGCCTCCCCACATCGTCCTCTCCTAGACCCCACTCCGAACGCAACCACTCCTCCCCCGATCCTACCTCATTTCTCACAGTTTGATCTCATACCACCCCACTCAGTGGATCCCAACTCCAATCCCAGACTTTACCCCCCGCACGATCCCGTTCATAACTCCACTCGGATCCAGATCACCAATTAAGGTTGGTCTCTCTTTCGTGTGATCACGGTCATAATCTCAATTTTTTCCCTGGATCAAGGGGACTGTCCCCTCCAACCCGTAATAGAGGCTCTTATCACAGTCCAAGGGGAACGGGGAAGATAGGTGATAGAATACTGACCAGATTTGTCCTCTACCAGAATGGCATCGCCGCTCCTCAATCCGTTCACAGCTAATCAAGAAACGGGAGAAATCAACAACCGCGTTATTGACAATGAAGCACTTAAGTTCCTAATAGAGAAAACCAAAGTCCAAGGAGAGCAAATCACAGAAATTCAAAATGTCGAAGGCAAAGAAGAAGAAGTTATCATTTGGAAGTACCCAGAAGAAAAGGTGGCAGAACTGGATGATGTACACGAGAGGCATGGCGTGGTATTCAACTTTGCACGGAATGGAGCAAACCTCCAACCACCAGAGAAAAGGAAATGGATCATAGAGGTAATCAAGAAGGAATTGAAACTCGAACAATCCGGTGAGACCTTCACACTGCAGATTCTGGGTCGGAACAACATCATGGCACTCTTCATACGAGAGGAACATGCGAAAGCGGCAACAGAATTACAGTCCAGGAATTGTCATGGTTCGGTCTGCACAATCAGCAAATGGAAAAAATTGTCTTCCCAGAAACAGAGTCAGACATTCGCGGTCTCGTACAAGCAGACACTTTTAAAAGAAAATTTCTGGGTACAATTTGACAATGTGCAACCGGGTCTGCATGGGCTGCTAGTAGACAGATTAGAAAGGCAATATCCGGCAAACAGAATCCTAAAATGGGTGCTCCCTACACCGGTTTTTCTGGCTCCGTACTGTGGATCCATGACGGCAGTGATTGAGGTGAAGACAGACAATCCTCCCATCTTCCCACAGACCTGGAAATTCCAGATTGAAAGCAGATCAGTGGAAGTCAAAGTGTCCACCAAATCCTCCCCGATCTGCTATCGCTGCAGAGAAAGAGGCCACATGGGATCAGACCCGAACTGCCCCAAGTATCTGAATCAACCGAGAGAACGAAAGTTCCTCCCCAACATGTTAGTGGAGGCGGAGGATGCCCCGGGCATATGGTTCATTCCGGACAGCAATTACAACGGGTGGGTCTTCGACGACAATCTGGAGGCTCCGGACTGGGTATGGCATTACGCCGACCAAGATCCGGAAGTTAAAAAACCCAATGTTTTCCCCCCGGCTGACAGCAGATGGCAAAAAAGAGCCACAGGGAAGATATCGGGCAACCCGTCGAAAATCACTACTGACCCACTGATCGATTCACGAGTTATCAAGGAAGAAAAGGATAAAGAAGACTTATTGTGGGACTTGGAAGCAGTGAAAGAACAGGCAATACTTCACTTCAACAAAGACTCGACAGAATTCAGAAGCATGCTCTTAAAGATGGAGCAAACATCAACTCATAACAGAACAGGGGCTCAAACAGACAACAAAAGGACAATGGAAAAGGGAAAGACACAAGGGATTCAGGAAGGGGGCCCAAAGAGGAGGAAGACAGTGGATGCCCAAGAGGAAGTGGTAACTCTTCCAACTGACAAAGAAGGAGAGGAGGGGAGAACAAATTCGGGAGGTACTGGGTCTGAGAAAACGAGTGAGAGCGGCAAAGGGGAAGGGGACAACAAAGTATCGGAAAGTGAGGGGGATTCCCACAGATTTCTACAGTGGCTCAGGGATTATGTAGAGAAAGTGAAGAGGGAGTGGGAACAGGCCTTCGACATTCGGGCAGCCTGTCTCAAGCATGCAGAAAGATCTCAGAGAAATGGCAAGAAAGGGATGGGCGAAGTTGGGAAATCAACCAATCAGTTTGACGTTCTCAGGAAAGTGAAAGCGGAAGAATTATCAGAATACACAGCATTCAGGTATGCAGAAAAGAAGAGAGCAAGGGAACAGGGAGTGAAAGACAGAGATATAACAGCTCCAGAATCGAAGGATGATTTCCAAGATCTGCGCCCAAAGAAGTGGAAATCCGGGCAAAATCAGAAGAAGAAGAACTCGAACATGACTCAGCCCGACTTTGAGGAAGAATCAGCGCGCACACAGCTGGAAAAGGAAGCAGTCATGGTAATTGCACAAACAACGAAGCTGAACAAACTGAATGAGGAATACTCAACAAAATTCACAACAATCGCACACATTGCCAGGGACCAGGCTCCTTTGGTGGTAGAGACAGCCAAGTCGTCAAGACTGACACTGATGAACATCTGCCCCTCGATTGCTGCAAGATATGTAGAAAAAATCGAGGAGTGGCAGATTGCAACAGATGTGTCGTTTCAGATTCCATGCTTTGAGGAAGGGCAAAATGTAGCTACCACACTCCGCGAGAAGATATCCACGGAGTATCCATTGGGGGTCTATGATACCATGCCAAGCAACCCACAGATCAGGAGGATGCACTTCCTCAACCAGAACACGAGGGAGCAACTTCACAGCACTCAGAGCATGGTAGACATTCACCTGAGGCATTTTCACCTCTGATAGTCAAGCTGTCAAACAAAGCAATCCTGACTTCAGGGATGAAATGGAGACCATGGAGAACAATCCAAGCTATACCCTATATAGTGTCCTGGCCGGTTCCAGCCTACCGGCTGAATTGGCAGCAGTCTCATTGGCTCAATTGGTAACTTCAGGTATGCTGGAGGGCGATGGTGACTTAGAAGCAAGGGCATACCCGGTGGATTGGGAGAGGTTTTATAGGAGTGACGTATCCGAGGGGGAGGACCAGGCATGGCATTCAGATGATGAGAAGGAAGGAGAGGACCAGGAGGATGCGATGGACTCAGGCAATGAGGACAGTGAAGAGCGGTTTGTGATCCCCAGACAGGAGATGGATAAGATGATTAGTGTAGGACAGCCTACGACAGACCCCCAAGGGGGGGAGGGACCGTTGGACATGGACACAGGGGGGGTTGCACCTTCGTAGATCTTTTATTGAACTACAATTATACCGCTCTAACCCGGCAGAACTCAGAGGATGGAGGGTTTCAGGAAGAAGGCCAATGAGAGGGAAGATCGGAGGGACTGGAAAGACCAAGGAATCATCATCAGGTCATGGAACGTGAATGGTTTGGGAAATGTCATAGACAAAGAAGAAAAGTGGAATGACATAATCCAAGGCTTAACAGTCAAAAACAAAACGCCTGCAGACATAATAATGCTACAAGAAACTCATCTCTCATTTTCAACAGAACACAATAAAATCAGAAAATTCGTGGCAAGGAAATTGGGAGGGGTCAAAGATGAAATATGGGCGGCAGACAATGCATCAAGCACCAAAGGCACAACTATCCTAATCCCCAACTCCTCACGCATATACAAGGCAGGAAGTGTGACGATCAAGGAAGCAGACCCCCAGGAGGGCAGATGGTGCTCTATGCATATTAAATGGAAAGATGAAGAATTTCTCCTCCTCAATATCTACGACCCAAACGATGCAACCGAAAGAACGTCCTTCCTGTCAGAGTTGGGGACAAAGATTCCACCGTTGACGCCGTGCATAGTAGCAGGCGACTGGAATGCAACCTTAGATCCAGCAACAGACCGCATATCCAGATCCTCCAACACTTACAACTCTCAAGAGGCAATACCAGTCCAGAGACTGATGGTGGATCACAAACTAATAGACCCCTTCAGAATCTTCCACCCGACGTCGAGAGCATTCACATTGATCAAGAAAAGCCATGCGCAACATACAGCCTTCTCACGAATAGACTATTTCATGATTTCAGGCACAATGATGGGAGCGGTGAAATAGGCGGAGATCCTACCTCTAGCACCTTACCCAGGACTGGATCATAAACCTATTGAGCTCACGATATGCTTTGAACAACAAGTGAGGAAAGGGGCCAGCTTTCACAAACTGAACAACTCACTACTGCTGAGCCAAACCTTTCAAGAAGGGATACGGGAATATTGGAAAGAGAGGGGTATGAGTCGCCTTCCCACTCATGACCGATGGGAATGGTTTGTAGAGAGTTACTCGCTACTAGCGGAGGCAGCAGCCAGCATGTTAAGAAAACTGGCCTCTATAAGGAAGCATAGAAAACAAAGTCTGGAAAAGGCCCTGAAGATAGCAGAGTATAACCTGAGGGATAACCCGTCCTCAACACTATATGCGGACATATTCGAGAAAGCACGGGAAGAGCGAGCGATGTGGAGGTGGTGGGAGCTGAAACGCATGCAGATAAGAGCCAGGATGTGCGAGTATGATCTCAGCGAATCAATCTCGAAACACTTCTTTGCCCAAATTAAAGCAAATGCAAGAGCGGCCACAATAGAAAAACTGAAAAGCCTTAGCAACCCGGAGATATCAGAGGAAACCAGCGACGGGATTTTGGGAATAGCCAAAGAATTTTACCAGGACCTGTATCAGACAAAAACCCAAACACCCACGCCAAGTAATACATTGGAAGCGAGACAGAGAATGTCACAATACTTGGAGCAAACGATATCGCCAGAACAATCAGAAGAGCTGGACAAGCCCCTATCTTTGGAGGAGCTAAACCAAGCTCTCAAGGGCATGAACAATGATAAAGCACCAGGTATTGATGGGTTGACAAGAGAGTTCTGGGAAAAATTCTGGCCAAACCTAGGGGGGGACCTGCTGAACTTCTACAGAGATAGCTTTGAGAAAGGGGGTTTAGGCAGTCTGCTGAGTAGCATCGTAGTAACACTACTGTATAAGAAGGGAGACAAGGAAGACATAAGGAACTATAGACCTATCTCCTTACTAACTCTCCCATACAAAATCCTGGCTAAGACCCTGGCTGCCAGAATCACGAAAATAGATGATAAATGCTTTCATATTGATCAGACGGGCTTCATCCCTGGACGTTACATTCTGGATAATGTGCTAACTCTAAACGAAGCGGCAAACAAAGTCAGAGAAAGGAGGATAAACACAACCATACTCTTCTTCGACTTTGAAAAAGCCTATGATCAAGTCAACTGGTCGTTTATGGATGCAAGTATGGATCGTATGGGGGTGGGACCAATTTTTAGGAAATGGATCCAGGTATTGTATAACAATGCCTCAGGTTGCGTACAGATTAACGGGTTTCTATCTGACAGCTACCCAATTTCCCGATCAGTCAGACAAGGGGACCCGTTAGCCCCCTCGATCTTCTTATTTGTGATGGAGGCCATTGCTTCCTTCCTGAGGAAAGACCCTTCCATACATAGACTCCCAGAGGTCAATGTAGGGACGTCCCATCATCTCAAGTTCCCGACAGTTATTCTGTTCGCAGATGACATGACAGTACTGATTAGAGCGTCGGATTCGTCTTTTAAAGCACTATCCAGGGCGATGGAAGCCTTCAGAGTGGCATCAAAAATGAAGATTAATTGGAAAAAGACCATAGGCTGGTGGCTATCGGGTGAACAGATTCCCAACCTGCAAGGCCCAGAGGCTGATATGTCCTGGGATACGCCAGAAACACCCACCCGATATCTAGGCATCCTCATGTCATGGGAAGGCCTGGTACCACAAATGGCCCAGAATATGTTAGCTAAACAGTTAAACAAACTGGGTAGATGGGGAAACACATTCACCTCACTGATTGGTCGTGCATTGGTACTGAACACTTCTATCTTCTCCATGATGTGGTACATTGCATCTGTCTGGACAATCCCGGACGATTCACTAAAGGAACTTAATCGAGTGGCCAGGACGTATTTATGGACAGGTAACCCCAACAAGGAAGGCTGTATCCCAAAGATAGCATGGCATTACATTACAAGAAGACTGACACAAGGGGGTCTAGGAATCATCGAACCGAGGTGTGAAACGAGAGCGCTTCAAGTTAAATGGATAGTCCGATTGTTGACTAAACCAGAAACGGCTTGGAATAAACTGGCCCTGGATAGCATAAGGGCCCTAGCTCCGGTGGCATCGCCAAATAACATGACAGGGTTATTCTGGGTAATGAATAAGGAATGGTCCTTGAAAAGGGCGAGACGAAGACCCAGGGGGGAGGCAGAAAGGAATACAGACAATCGCCAAACACCTTACTGGGCATCTCTAATTCGGATTTGGAGGGAAATAATGCCAAAAAAGACCAACAGACCAAAATCTAAGGACGAAGTGCTGAGGCAGCCACTCTTTGGAAATGAATGGTTGAAGGGCGAGAGTGATGAACCCCTGTTCCTAGACCACAAATGACAATCATGGGTAAAAAATGGAGTCTGGACAATCAATCACTTATGGAATGAAGAAAAGAAAGAATGGGTCTCTGAACAAGAGCTAAGAGAACGTTTGAAGGGATGCCATAAAAGAGAACCCAACCTGCAATATATTATTAATCTCATTCCTCAGGATTGGAAAGATATGCTAAAACAAGGGGAGCCATGGAAAAGTGGTGAATGGGGGATCAAAGTGCAGGAAACTTATCCCTCCAGGGCCTTCCAATTCTCACACCTACACCCCGGTTCAGCCACTCAAGCGTTTTTCACCTCCTTCCCAATTGACCACTCCACGAAGGGGATGACAACGATCAAAAACATAGACGTGGAGTCGACAGTCATAGAAGACTTCCTGCTCAGAAAAGTGTGGGTTTTAGGCACATGGCCGAAGTTCATCTTCAGAACCGACACAACTCTACATAACCTGGAGTTCGACCCGATGGAATGGGCATGGAAACCAGAAAGGAGAGCGAATATAAAGAGATCCATCCCCATTCAGGATTACACGGTTAAATTCAGATACGAACTACTGCTAAAAACAAAAGATCCAGAACCGGTGATTAAGACCAGGTGGCAAAAGCTAATAGGACAGGAAGCAGACAAGCTCACACAAATTCCGTGGAAAATTTATAAAACAATCAGACCAATCAAAGTCAGAAGCCGTCAATGGCTGATTACATATGCGGCATTACCAGTTAACCTGTGGTTACACGTAAGGTGCAAGAATTCAGAACCAGACAGCACCGATCAATGCAAAATATGTACGGAGGGAGCGGTAGAGGATATAGTACATTGCTTAATACACTGTAGGGAAGCGACAGAATTCTGGGCAAGAGCCTCGACCCTATGGGACTCCCTTTTCCTAACTCCTGTCCCTGAACAACCCATCCAACTTCTCCTTCTGACTAACATCCCTGAACAATTCCGGAAAGCGGAAAAGAGCTGGTATGGACTCATCAGGAAGGTGACACTATGGGTCATATGGAAGGAAAGATGCAGTAGAACAATTGAAGGAGTGTCCAACTCACGAGAGATGGTTTGGCTGGAGACGAAAGCAATGATACAGGCAATGCCGTTGGCGGAAAATTAAATTATCATGGTCAGAGGATGAGGAACAGCGAAAGAACGGGAGACAGAAGTTCAGCAGGATATGGTTGGTAGGAGGGAAAATTGCTGATCTGCGAGACGACCACATCTACTGGAAGAACTGACACAACTCCAACTCGGGAAGAAGTATTGGACAGAGACTAACTGCATAAGGGCGAGGCACCTCCAGACCAAAATCTTGAAGAGGAAGGATAGTCAAGCAAGCCCCGACAAAAGATGAGGGTCAGCGAAAGAGCGGGAGATTGAGGCTGTATAAGACGGGGCGGGATAAAAATGGACTGCATCCACTGGAAAGGGAACCACAATTCAGTGTTAGAAAGGAGCTCCCAACAAAGGTCCAAGGCGGGCTCATCAATCACTTTTCACAGACAGATCAATCTTCATGGGAACTCAAGCCAAACTACTGCAGCTATGATTAGACAAAACAAAATTGGACGGATGGTTCTTTAAGACCAAAACAAGGGGAAAGGGCGTTCCAGAGGGCTGCTGTAATAAGGGGCCACAGGCTGAGGGAGGAGGGTTAAGGGTTTTAGGGATGTCGTACAAAAGGGAGGACATATAAAATGAGAAAGGACTTGGCCTTTCCTCAAATCTTAATAGTGGAGGGGCAAACACCTCCTGATTAGACCTCCACGGGAGATTGGCAAGCCGAAACCTCTACAGCTATGGTTGGAGAACAGGGAGAGGGACCAAAAGACCAGAACCAAGGGGAAACACCGGCTTAAAGGGATGATGGGTTGAAGGTTTAAGGTTCAGGTTTTTACTGATGACTTAAACGCTAAAGAAAGGGGGTCAGATAGAATGGGACAGGGGTTATTACGCCTCACGGGCAGGTCAGAAGAAGGGGGATGAGGCAGGCCAGCAGGGATTAAGGGGGAGCTCTTTCTAGGTGGCATAGTACTATTTGACAGATCCGGCCTCCAGATCTGAGAGGAAAGAGAGGGATATGGCAAGCTAGCAGTCAATCCTCCACCATGGTGGAGTAATCAATGCTGTCCAGGGGACCTTCGGCCGAACGGAAGGAAGCGTGAGTGAGTCTCAATGTAATGTGTATTTTGACTTGCCGGTGGAATAGGAACCGGACTGACGCTCCACAGAATAGAACGGAGCCAGGACCATAAGGCCCTGATTTTATCAAAAAAAAAAAAGAAAAAAAAAAAAAAAGTTTGGGCCGGGGGTGTGGCCAGTTTGCGAGCTTGCGCGGTGCGTTTAACATTTTTGCCGAGTTGGGGACCCTGAGGAATGACAAAACCCCTACTTTTTTTTTTTTTTTTTTTGGACCTAATTTTTACAGTGCGGTGTGCTTCGGTGCGCTGCGCGCGGCGCACCAAGGTGCACCGCAACTATGATATATTGTAACTATTGTCACATAATTATGAACTAAAAGAGCGCACTTTGCGAAACAAATGGCAAAATTTTCAATAAATAAATAAATACTCATAATTAAAAAAAAAAAAAAAAAAACAGACAAACATGAGGGGCACGTGATGAAGTTGAGTGCGAGCTGCCCCCATCCCCGTGTGCCATAACAGCCCACTCGTATGCTGTGAGAAAGAGGCAGAGTGAAGGGGGAGGGGATAAACACAAGGAGGAGAGATGGAGAGCAGACAAACAGAGAACGATTAAGGGGAAGTAAGGGGAAGTAAGGGAAAGTATGGAGTGTGGAGTGATAACGAAGGCAAAAGAGGATAAGAAAAGGCTCAAGAATGAGTCTGTACTTGATGACGGAGAGGACATACATTGTAAGGATGAGGTGGATGAACACATGGAAGACCTAGCTGAGCATTCTCAGTGCAACAATTGCCACGACGGGTGGCATTGAGCATGCCCACTATACACCCCCGACAAATGGCATGTCGATTGCAGGCCAAAATGAAAGAAGAACAGTCACCACAAAGAGCATGCATTCAGTATAGTGCCCATGGCCGCAAAATGGACATATAGTGTCCGGATGCGGAGGGTGCCTGCAGTCAGGAATGGTGGGACAGTCCTCTGCACACATGGATGCAGAAACCATGTCATTGTAGTGATTGTGACAGAGACGATGGCGGTTAGAGCCGAGTGTAACAGTGTTTGTGGTTGTGCAAAGGAGAAGGTCGCAAAGTGTTGGTACAGTGTCTTGCTGCAGCAGGGGGCCAGAGGAATGATCTTCCACATAAAAGAGATTGCGGACGGTTTATTGTGCCAAGAAAACAACATCATTTTGTAAGAAATCAGTGGCATCAACCATGGCATGGACCATGGTGCCATTGTCCTACAGCTCCCAGTGGTCAGAGGCATGTACAATGGCCATGTAATGGCCAGGGCCGTGCACAATGCAGGCAGAGATGTGGGACGGAGGATTAAACCACTCACGTGCTCGAGCATTGCGTAGCTCAAGTTGACGGTCCCTCATTGCTACTTGTAGGACAGCAATGGTAAAGCCTCCTTCGCTGGTATATTTACAATCCTCTGCTTGTCGTTGGGGAAGATCAGCATCAAGCTGAAGGGCGATTGCAAGGAAGTCTGATGGTGTATAAAACGGGCGGTGGAGAATGTGAAGACAGATATTAGTTGTTGTCGGACGACAGAGATTGGTGAGGTTCTCAGGCTGGTTTGTTGGATGCTGGCCAACAATTTGCAGATCACCCTGATGGTGTTGCAAGCCCAATCTGTGTTGGGTTGTTTGCTGGTCAGCCATTTGTAGATCACCCATGTGGTCTGCGCGTGGCGGAGCACAAAATTGTGGTTCATCCGAACAATGTTGGTCAGCCATTTGCAGATCCCCCATGTGGTCTACGCCTTGTGGGGTCAACTGCAATCTGGGCAGATCATGTTCCAAGCCCTCAACGTTTAGGCCTGCATCTTGAGTAGGGACTGTACCTAGAGTCAGGAGTGTACTCTGGGCAGGGACCACATCGCGTTGTACAAGTGAGTCGTGAGTATCTAACGCCACAAGGTACCGTGGCTGCCTGCAGGCAGCTGGACTTTCTGCAGGAGGCATAGGAGCGGATATTGCCGTTTGAAACAAAGGAACCGCAACAACCTGTGGAGGAGGCACGAAGAGAATCGGGGCAGACAAAGAAACAGGTTGCTGATCCCCGAACAAGTGACAATGCCGCAAATGTCGTCGGTGATACACAACAAGAGGAGTAGTGGTGTTGCAAACAGAAGTTGAACTTGTACCTAGCAACGAAGGTGGAACAATGGGAACAATGGAAACTGGAGAGTCTGTTCGCAAGCGAGACCGTGAAGGAGATGGGGGTGGTGAGGAGGAACGCACCCGTCTACGGCCAAGCACAGACAAAGATGAGAGGGGGGTGCATTGGGCAAGATTTCGGAGGACGTGAGCATCAGAGAGATTGTGATGTTCTTTGCATTAGAGCTGCAGGACAGGAAGTTGTAGCAGTAAAAACTGAAGTAGGGGGAATTACAATTAGGGAAACTGTTGTACTGAAAACTGCAGCAGTGGACACCGCAGCAGTAGAAACTGCAGCAACGAAAACTGGAGCAGTGGAAACTGGAGCAATGGAAACTGCAGCAGTGGACACTGCAGCAGTGGAAGTCGCAATAGTGGACACTGCAGCAGTGGAAAATGTAGGAGTGGAGACTGCAGCAGTGGAAACTGCAGGAGTGGAGACTGTAGCAGTGGAAAATGTTGTAGCAACAGATGAGCAAGCAGGGGCAGGACGAGAGCATCGTGGGGGCAAAGAAGAAACTGGATGATACAAGGACCATTGCAGCATGCGTCGAAACCACTGAGAGGGACCCGTCACATGCGTAGGATAGCGACATTGGCGGGAATGCATGTAGCAAGTCCACCCCTTAGCAAGGGTTGGTGGGGGATGCCCACGCGAAAGCATACGACAAGTAAATGTTGTTGCCGCGGTTCGAAAGTCCTACCAATTGTTACAGATTTGTTCAAATCTGGTCAATTGCCTAGTGAACACACCAGCTGGTTGATGGGAAGGGATGTTGGAGGTCGCACTTAGATAACGAATGACAAGGAAGTCCCAAGCAGCCGCTTTATCAAAGACGCTCATGCGAAGCGAGCCATCGGAACGGGCCCGTAGATGCATACCTAAAAAGGTACATGAGCCATATGTGGCTGTAGTCTCCTTCCGCTCAAGCCCATAGTGCTCTGGTGGAGGAGGTAATTGTCCCCATGACAGAACATCATCAATGACGCGATAGGTGAAGGCATATTGTTGAGCAGCTTGAAGATCATGTTGACGAATGTCATCAACAAAGCGTGCTTCATCCCAATACAGCGTCAGATTAGAAATTTTTGGGCCAGCATTCGTTCCCATTGGAATACCGATAATTCGTTTCCGAAGTGTGCCATCTCTCGTGTACAAAAAAATGTTCTGTACAACAAAGCGAAGATGTTGGAGAATCTGAGAAACAGAAAGGGTATCCGGGCCTGAATCAGTTGTCCATTGGCCACGATGAGAGGTCCTGGAATAACCATGTTGAGGGCAACGCAGCGTGAATGCGTGCGAGCTTGCCGAAGTGCATAAGCATGAGCTTCATCAATGGCTTTTGCCACATTATGCAGAATCCGGTCATGAGGAAGGTTGGCGTATATTGTGGTAAAATCAATAGTGCGAGGAGAGAGGCCACGAAGAGACGATGCATTGTTTTTCAGGTCAATCGCCACTTCATCGGCACTCAGAACGATCCAGCACCGTCGAACACCAACCTGTTGATAGAGCTCAACGTCTTTCTCGTGAAGAGTAGAGATCACTCCTTGCAAAGCAGCACCGAGGTACGACGAAGTAGTCGTTGTGCTAGCCAAGGGTTTGTCAGGAGGCCGTTCATGAATGGTGCGAATTGTTGGACGAGGGCGAGCACGCGGGGGAACAACATTGTTATTTTTGCTGTGACTCCAAAAATGCTGCGAAGAGCTGGAGGAGACTTGTGAGCTTTGAGTACATAGTAAAGGTAAGGTAGGGTATCAGTGTGGGTCAAGGACATCAGCAACGGACTCTTGAGGACGAGTATAAGTGGGACTGTCCAAATGGGTAAAGAGATGAAACAGATATCAATTATATATATATTTGACGATATATATCATCACATATATATACATATATATATTATATATATATATATATCAGGGCTGGTCCCCGGTTGGACCGGTGGCCCCTCCCCCGACCGGCAGCCTGTCGGCTGACTGGCCTGGCAGGCCCTCGGTCGAGCCCAGCGCATCACGCTTGTGGGGGGGGGTTGGGGAACCATGGGCATCCCCGCAATTGCCGAACCCCCGGGAGGCTACTGCCTTCTTAAAAATAAAATAACGGGCCCTTTTGGACCCCACTTCCACATGTTTACTTCAAGACACAGGGTCCAACAAGCCCCGGTTTATAAATTTGAAAACAGAGCCGATTTTAGCCTCTGATCTGCAGATCAGTGGCCAAAATCAGCCACATTTTCAAGAAGTGGAAATGCAACCATTCCACATTGGCATTGTGCGGTCTGATAGACCACGGCCCTGCTGCAATAGACAGGGGTGCATCCTCGTCCACTGAGAGACAAGAGGATGGAAACAGCATGCTTTAGCACAGGCTTTGCTGCGTTTATATGCTTCTCAGACATCCCTGCGTTCTGGAGAGAAAGTTATGGGTTTAGGTTTCCGGTCGTGAAATCAGAGTAGCAGTCCGAGGTGCAAGCTGAAGAATGGACCTCACTCCACTACATGTATCTGGACAGCTCACCAGGCAAGATACTTTTGGACTGCTGAACCTTAGTATATA
>BFEA01000823.1:508735-525894 GCA_003427395.1 Chara braunii | reverse complement strand
TGTTTCTTTTCTCTCCTACAATTTTTAATCTTTTTTCCTATGTTTTTAATTTCATTGCCGGGAACATAAAATAACAAGGGTATTCCCCTCGAATTAAATACCGTAAAAAATAAAAAAATTAAGGGATGTTATGTTTTTCCCTTCTCCCCTACTGGTCGTAATCCCTCTTCCCCATCTTTAATTATGGTACTAAAATAGACAAAAAATTGAGACCTCATTTCGGCCCTGGTCGTATGGCGCCAAAAAAGGTGGTTGCGAGGTCAGTTCCCGCGGTACTTCTCCGCGGTAGGCCAATCCGGGTTTACCCCTCTGAACGGCCGGAAAAGACGATCCGTTGATGTGCCGAGCGCGACCACCCATCTTGCCATCTTTCAAGGTTACCCGTAAGGTTCAGCGCGCCCAAAATCAAGGGCGCCCTGAGCTCCCCTAATTTTCGCTACCTAGTCTAACCAGAGTACCGTCAAAACTCAGACTCGTCTTCGCGCTTAAGTCCCAAAACCGTAGATTTCAGGCGGCGCACTGCTTGTGGCCGCCTGACACCGTGACAGTACACAAGACCGTTGTCCTCGAGAGAGTAGTTCGGGACGGTTTTGCCACTCCGAAGGATCGCGTGGATGTCGCGATAGTTGGGGCAGTGGCGGTACTGAGTGCGAAACTCATCGATCACCGAGTGGTGGACAGTGGTGACCGAGATGGAAGAGACCTGGATCTGCTCTTGGTCGTGGTAAGGGCGCCGTGATAAGGTATCTGTGACCCGATTAGTCTCACCCTTGATGTGCTAAGTGGTGAAACTAAACTCGGATAGGTCGCGCCACCAGCGAGCCTGTCGAGGAGTGAGCTTCGGCTTTGTAAGAAAAGCCTGGACAACAGAGTTGTCTGTGCGCACCGTGAATGGTGCTCCGTGCAGGTAGTGACGCCAGTGCCGAGCGGCATAAACTACTGCGAGAACCTCACGTTCATCAGCAGTGTACGAGAGTAGAAGGCTATCGGACAATCACCTGAGCGAGAGTCGACAGTGCCGTCCTCGGCGATGGTAGGAGAATAGTCAATAGAAGGCTCGTCAGTAGCTGGACGAGTAGGCGTCAGTCGGGAAGCAGTGGTAGGGGTAGGTGGTGGGAAGCGAGGGATGCGAGGATGAGAGGAATCAGGAGAKGAGGGGAAGACCTGRGAAARCACTKMTCCTACAGCRAAGTCTGAYGCATCGGTGGTAAGRATAAAAGGGCGGTCAAAATCGGGTAGGTGAAGAACCGGTGCGCATGTCACCGCCTTCTTGAGGGCGCGGAAGGCGTCCTCGTGGAGGGGTGTCCAAGCCCAGGGTGGGTTCTTCCGGAGGAGGGTGGAGGTAAGGACGTAGGAATACCTAGCGTATCCTTGGATGAAATTACTATAATAGCTGGTCAGGCCTAGGAAGCTGCAAAGCTGCTTGGCGGATGTGGGGACGGGCCACTCCGCAATAGAAGTGATCTTCGCGTCGTCCATGTGGAGACCCTGGTCAGACACGTAGTGTCCTAAGAAATTCACTTTGTGCTGGGCAAAGCGGCACTTGCTCAGCTTGGCATAAAAGCGGTCAAGAACGTCGCGAAGGTGTCTGAGGTGCTCCTCAAGGGTACGACTATAGACCAGGATATCGTCGAGGTAGACGAGAACGTACTGCTCTAGGATGTCCTTGAAGATGTCGTTCATCGCCCTGTGAAAGGTAGCGGGTGCGTTGGTGAGGCCGAATGGCATCACCGTGAACTCGTAGTGGCTGAATCGCGATTGGAACGCAGTCTTCGGCTGCAGCGACGCGGATCTGATGGTAACCGCTACGAAGATCAATCTTCGTAAAGAAGCGGTTGCCTGCTAGGCGGTCGAACAGCTCATCGGAACGAGGCATGGGGTAGTTGTTCTTAACCGTGTAGCAGTTGAGACCGCAATAGTCGATGCAGAGACGGAGAGTTCCATCCGCTTTGCGAGCAAAGAGGACGGGTGCACCCCACGGGGAGTTGCTGGGTTTAAAGAAACTCAGTCTCAGGAGCTCCTCAAGCTGACGCTTGAAAGCTGACGCTTGAGTTTGGTGGCCTCGGGGATCGAGAGTCTGTAGGGTGTCTGGTGGTGAACACGATAGTGAGGCACAAGTTGGATGGAGTGTCCGACGTCGCGCATCGGTGGGATGCCAGCATACGAGAACGACGATGGGAAAACGTCGTGGTACTCTCGAATGAGGTCACAAACTGCGGGCTCCAGGTCGGCCGTATAGCGTGCGAGTTCCTCAGCGTCAGCGAGCGACGGCGGGGTGGACTCGACGGACGGCGGAGGGTGGGAAGTAGAGATGAGAGCCATGGAGATAGAAGGAGGATCCGGCTCCAGAGAGATGAGCTCAGCGTCGGGACAGGGTGGATCATAGTGTAAGAGATCCGTCACGTTCACCATAAAGAAGGTGACGTCGTCCTATCGGATGAAGTGGGCAAACTGCCGAGGCGAGATGACAGTGATAGAAGGAGGTGGTGTGGGCACGGAAGGCTCCGGGGGAGGAGGATCGGGGTGTGGTGTCGCGGTGGTACCTATGAAAGGTACGCGATACGTCTGTCCACACTTCGTTTTGAGAACGAGAGTGTTGGTCACCCAATCGGCCTCGGTGCTGCGGAACCGACGAGACCACGGAGTGCCGAGAATGAAGTCGTACCCTGTCTCCATCACATCAAAATGTGCAGAGGAGCGGTGGCGGCAAGACGCCGGGGGACGATCAGTCGGCTCGAAAGTGAGGAAGAAAGGGAGATCGGTGACCGTCTGATCGAAGAAGCGCTGGGTTTTGTCATCCCCTAGGGTGACAGAGATGGGAGTCGGAGACCCGGTCGTGGGTAAGCGGGCTTCTTTCACCACACGTGGGTGAATGAAGTCGCCCTAGGAACCGGAATCCCACAGCGCAGAGTACACCCTCGCGGAGGTCCCCAGCCGTACGGGGATGATCGGGAGGCTGCGATCAGGGTCAGAGAGGATGGCGAGAAGGCGACGCAATGCAGCGATATGGAGGGTGAGTCGCTCCTGACGAGCCTGGAGCATGCTCAAGTCCAGAAGAGAGGACACAACGTCCTCACGAGTAGTGAGCTGCTCGCTGCAATGGGCTGAGCGAATGGCTCGACGCATTGGTAGTCGCGGCGGGGAAGGAGGGGAGACGGTGGTTTGCAGAGGCGCAGACGACACTACGACTGAGGGTTGAGTACACTCTGTCGAGTCCTGCGATACCTCAGCTCCAGTAGTGAGAGGGGCGAACCGCGACAGAGATGTCGGGAAGCCCACTACTGAGGAGGGCGCAGATGTACACTGCATCGTGGCTAGGAGGCGCCGCGGGGATGCGAGGCGCCGGGGGGGGACTGAGCACGACGCTGGCACGAAAGGTCAGCGTAGTGGCGGTCGAGGGCGGTGGTGTAAGGGCACCGCGAGGAGGTATGACCGTCCTGACGGCATCGCAAACATCCACGCCGGCCCAAAATAGCCGCGCGCTCCTCAGCGAAAAGAACACCGCGAGGAGGGTCAAAGCCCTGAGGGAGGTCCTGCTGAGGGACCTCGGGGGGCGACGCGCCAGTGTGACCAGGGCGGCTGCGTGCCTGGGAAAGGGTGGAGAGGATGAGCTGGAGGCGCTCAGCCATAGGGAGAGTAGGGTCCTCCAGGTGGTGGTAAATGGCCTCGCCGAGGTCAAGGTCGGCGCTATGGTCACCCTCTGGTGACAGCGGGGCACCAGCGTCCTACTCACCATACTCGAGCGCGCTAAAGCAGCGCGAGAAGTGGCGACTCTGCTGCGTGGAACGGCGGGGGCGAACGCGGAAAGGGGAACGGTGCTGGGAAGTGTCGTGAGAGGAGGAGGAGGCGTAACCAGTACGCTGGGGCTGGGAGGAGGAGGCGGGGTGAAGACGGGCCTGCATCCGCTGATGGTCCCTGGCGGCCTCGTAAGCCCGCGGGGCCGATGTGAACTCGTACCGCCATAACTCGGAGCGGTACTCGAGCGGGGGGTTGGCCAAGAAACGATCGATAAGGGCCGCCTCGGGAAGGAACGCCATGTCACAAATGAGGCGGGCGTCCTGAAAGACCTAGATGTGGCGATCCAGGTCGGCAGCGCCACCACAGCCGGACCAACGTGTAGTGACGACACGCTCGAAGGCGTCAGTCACGTCATATCAAGCTCTGAGCGATCCTCGAGGAACGCCTGGAAATCCATGAAGGTCGGAGTCCGACCTGCACGAACGGAGTAAGCGTAGAAATCCTCCCAGGCGTCGGAAGGACCGCCACGCAGGCGCATGGAGAGGTGATCCACCCACGTGTCGAGTGCGGCACCCATGAGCTGGAGCGTGCGGGTGGCAGACTATAGCCACCGAGATACGCGTATGCCTGTACCGTCATACAAGGCAATGTCCGTCAAGCGGACGAGTGGTGCGCCACCGTTTTGGAGGCGAGGAGAACGGGAAGCAGGGGACTGCGCTACGGCTGAATAAGTCGACGCAGGTCCTGGAGGAGGGGGCGCAACTGACTGTACGCCTGGGCCGCCTGGTGGAGCGGCGGGGGAAACAGCGGCAGGTTGCACGGGAGCTGCGGTAGAAGAGGTCGCAGCAATCGAGGAGATGGGGAGGAGGTAGGATGGGGATGGGTAGGGTGCAGGGCGAGGGAAGCAGGCCTGCATGGAAGGAAGAGTAGAGGAAGAAGGGGGTGCGCCGGAAGGCGCGGCCACCTGTGAGGGTGGGGGAGGCTGAAGGCGTGAGAGGGCGAGGTCGGCCCGGAGCTGGGTAATCTCGTCCTCGAGACCTCGAACGTAACGTAGGTCGTGCGAGGGTAGCAGGAGGAAGAGTGGGGGAAGTGGACGCATGAGCGGCACGGGGCATCCCAGAGGGGGGAGAGCCAGGTGGCGCTGCGGTCGTGCGAAGGGAAGGGAGAAGCGGGGCACCCGAAAAAGCTGAGACCATGGTAGCGGGTTGTTGTACCGTGGCCGTAGGCCCGTAGTGACCGGGATGTGGGCGGGTGCGCCCGTAGACTGAGGGAGGGTCTGGCTCGTGGCGGCAGTCGTGTAAGGGGCGTGGACAGTTACCAAGATGGTCGGGTCGGGGGCGGCGGAGGAGGAAGCTCTGTCGTGGTCACCCTGTCGGAAGACGGGGGACCTGGACTGGGAACCAGGAGATGAAGGGCAGACAGCATCCTGGAGTTGCCGCATGCGGGCGACAAGGGTCGCCACCTGCGCCTGTAAGGGCGCGAGGATCGCGAGCTGTGCCTGAATGGGTGCGAGGAGGGAGGTGATGAGGGTGTGCAGATCCCCCTGTGGCTGATGGCCCTGGTCCGCCGGCACGGGTATGGAGCTCGATGCCGTGGTCGTCGCCACATCGGCGGCGTGTGACACACCGTCGGCCATGGGGAGGTGACGGGCCGGACTGGAGGGGGCCAGAAGAGGTTTGTGTGAGTGGAGGGCGTAGGGGGGCGTCCGCGGTAGAAAGCGGCGGACGACGCTAGCAAGGCTCGCGCGGGCGTCGTCAAAGGGAGATGGGTGGTTCGGGTCCAGGGTGCCCGAAGAGGAAGGGGAAGTAGGGGGGGGGGGTTGAAGAACCCTAAACCCTAGAAAAACCCTAAGAAAACCCTAACCGGAGTTTAAGTGGTTAGGGTAGGGTACCGGTGACCTAATCAAGAAATAAAATAGTGAGCACAGGGGGGGGGGGCGGAAGAAAAATAAATAAACAGCGAGATTTTAAGAGGAAAAAAAAAAAAATTTAATAAAAATAATTAAGAGAAGAAGTAAACAAAATGTGAAAATAAAAAGTAAGATTTATTTTTTTGAAATTTTCGGCAGCATGTCCCTACCCCCCATGGGGTCAAGAATGTGCCAAAGGGAGAAGAGAGATCTAGATAAGCACACTAGGTTTCAAACTGCCGCAAATAAAAATTTTCAAAAAAATAAAATAAAAATCATAAATATTAAATAAATAAATAAATAAATAAATAAGTAAATAAGTGGATGAGGAGGTGGGGAGAAATGGAGTATCTGACTTTTCAAAAATTTTGGCAACATTTCGTTATCCCCATGGGGTCGAAGTGTGCCGAAAAAGACTAAGTAAGAGAAAATTAGAAAATTTCGGCAGCATTTCGTTACCCCCACGGGGTCAAAATGTGTGCCTAAAGCAAGAAAGACTAACACCTAATCAGATTTAGGGTTGCCATAAAGAAAATTGAATTTTCAGAAAAAAAAATAAAAATAAAAAAAAATAAATCAGAAAATGAGAAAAGAAGGTGGGGAAGAAAATAATTCGAATTTTTGGACAAAGGAGAAAAGATAAATCAAAAGAGAGATAGAAAGAACAAAAACAGAAAAAAATCGAAGTAGGGGGAAAGGGGAATGAAAAAGTGAAGGAGAAAATAAAGAAATAGATGAGAGAGAAAAAAAAATGGAAGTGGAAGGTGGGAGGATGATGTGGTGGTAGTTGGGGGAAAGGATGGTTGGGGAAAGGTGGAGAGGAATAAAAAAGCAAGGAGAAAAGAAGGAGGAAAGAAAAGAAAAGAAATAAAGAAAGGAGAGTAAAAGAATGGGTGGTGGGAGAAAGGTGGGGTGGGGAAGGTAAAAGGAGGAGAGAAAAGATGCAGTAGAAGGTGAGGGAAAGAGAAGGGGTGAGTAAGAGGAGAGAGGAGAGGTAGGGAGAGTGGGTTAGTAGAGGGAGGGGAGAGAGAAGTGATATCTGGCCCTTGGTGTCTCCAAGGGCACAAGGTACACCAAGACCAGGAGGGTCTTGGCCTTCGCTGCAGCAAGCCAGCTGGAGGACAGAGGGGGCTGAGATCTTGATCAGCCACCCAGATCTGTCTGCACTGCAGCAAGCCAAGTAGAGGAGGGAGGGGGGGGCTGAAATCTTGATCAGCCCCTACCAGCAGCACTGCAAATCCAGGGTGTGCTGTGTGAGCAAACCCTCACCACTGTCGAGCAGCCCCTGATCAGGGGTCTTCAAGGTCTCAAACAAGCTGCCACGTGGTACTGCAAATGGTCACGGGGGGAAGAGAGGAGAGAAAAGAGAAATTCATTTTTTGCCGATAACTTTTTATCCGCTGGGCGGAATTTGGCAAAAAAGATTTTGTTGGAAATCTTTTTCGAAGGCGCTTCCAATTAGATATAGCGCGACTTCAGCTGCATCTTGTATAAATAGCGCTCGTCAAAACAAACGAGCGCGCGCGGTTTTGGAGCTGTGAAATACAATTTGTGATCTGTGAACGATCGTAGCTCCAAAAATAGCACACAGAATTTGTCAATCTATAGCTCGTTGGAAGCGTCTCGTCGAGAGCGTTCTAATAAGCAAAAGATTTAAATTTTTGGACACCGGATGCAGAAGTTGTGATGAAAACTGTGCACCGGTGTCATAATCAAAGGAAAGTAGCGAGCTTTTTTGCTCAAGCCACGTGAGAAATGATGGAGGGGGTGGGTGGGGGAGGGGAGCAGGGAGAAATGCCTGCTCCGATACCAATGCAGCGGACCCACCAGGTGTGGTGCTCCGCTAGGGTTGATGGTGGAGATGGAGGATGAGGGAGGAGCGAGACAGCATAGCGCAGCTGCCTCACAAGACTCTAGAGCGCGTACTCCAAATCGTGCAAGTGTAGAATGATATGATCGAAAACAAACAAAGACTGGGGTATACCCCAGCGGACTGACGAGACTGGACTGGACTGGCTGCTACCGACAGAGGTACCGACCTGGACTGGACTGGACTGCCCCCCGAATAGAATACAGGTCTGTGAGAACAGGCCAAGGGGCTGGTCTCACAGGCCAACCAGAGGTCCGCTACACTGCGTGAGCGGAGGGCGTAGCGGGAGGTCTGCGATAGAAGGCGACGTGCGGCGCTAGTAAATCGAGCGCGGGCGTCGTCAAAAGAGGAGGGGTGGTTCGGATCCAGATGCCCGAATGAGAAGGGAAAGTAGGGGGGTTAGGAGAACCCTAAACCCTATAAAAACCCTAAGAAAACCCTAACCGGGGTTTAAATGGTTAGGGCAGGGTACCGGTGACCTAATCAAGAAAATAAAATAGCAAGCATGGGGGGGAGGCGAGAGGAAAAATAAATAAACAATGAAGTTTCAAGTGAAAAAAAAAAAATAATAAAAAAAATAAAAAAAAAATAAAGAAATAAGTAAACAAAAGGTGAAGAGAGAAATAATATTTATTTTTTTGGAATTTTCGACAACATTTTCCTACCCCCCATGGGGTCAAGAATGTGCCAAGGGAAAGGGGAGACCAAGATAAGCACACTAAGTTTCAAAATGCCGCAAATTAAAAATTTTAAAAAATAAATAAAAACATAATAAAGAGATAAATAAAGAAACAAACAAATAAATAAGTAGATAAGGAGGTGAAGAGAAATGAAGTGACGGATTTTTCAAAAATTTCGGCAACATTTCGTTACCCCCATGGGATCGTAGTGTGCCGTCAAGAAGAAAGGCTTAGTAAAATGAGAAAATTTCGGCAGCACTTCGTTATCCCCACGGGGTCAAAATGTGCCTAAAGCAAGAATGACTAACTCCTAATCAGATTTAAGGGTGCCGCAAAGAAATTCAAATTTTCAGAAAAAAAAAAAAAAAATCAGAAAAGAAGAAAAGAAGGTGGGGAATGAGATAATTCGAATTTTTGGAAAAATGAGGAAATATAAATCAAGAGAAAGATAAAAAGAAGAAAAACAGAAACTTTCGAAGTTGGGGGAAAGGGGAATGAAAAAGTGAAGGAGAAAGGGGAGAAATAGGTGAGAGAGAAAAAAGTGGAGGGGGAGATGGGGGAGATGGGGGAAGTGATGGGGTTGTAGTTGAAGAGAAAAGGGTGAGAGAATGGGAGAGAAAGGGATAAGAAAGGTGGGGAGGGATCAAGAAGCAAAGAGAAAGGAGAAGAAATAAAAGAAAATAAATTAATAATGTAGAGTAAAATAGTGGGTGATGGGAGAAAAGGTGGGGTGGGGAGAGGGGTATGAGTGGTGAGAGTGATTAGAAGGAAGTGAGTGAGGCAGAAGTGGAAGAAGTAGAGGGGACGAGTAAGAGGAGAGAGAAAAGGTAGAGAAAGTGGGTTAGTAGGGAGAGGGAAGAGAAAGGGATGATACTTGGCCCTTGATGTCTCCAAGGGCACAAGGTATACCAAAGACCAGGAAGGTTTTGGCCTTCACTGCAGCAAGCCAACTGGAGGAGGGAGGTGGCTGAGATCTTGATCAGCCCCTAGCAGCAGCATTGCAGATCCAGGGTGTGCTGTGTGAGCAAACCCTCACCACTGTAGAGCAGCCCCTGATCAGGGGGTCTTCACGGTCCACAACAGACTGCCACGTGGCACTGCAGATGCCCACGGGCACATGCAGCAGCAGCCACGGTGTCTCCCCACCACCGAGGGGGGGGGGGGGGTAAGTAGCCACCGTGCCACTTCTTCAACACCAGCGAGCCACAATATTAACTCAAATTGTGGTTGTGGCCAGTTTTGGCTACGCACGCGCACGAGTGGCAGCTGCCCGGGTTCAAACCCTGGCAGCAACAACATTTCGAATTTTGATAATAAATAATCCGAGAGCGGGGCGGGGTGAGGCAGCATAGGCACGTGGCGTGTGCGTGTGCGCCGGTCTTGGCCTTGGCGCTTGCGCTCACACGTCGTGACTGCGGCTCTCTTTTTCGCCACGTGTCGCTCCCTCGCTGCTGTGTGTTTTCCCGCTGCAAGCGCCACGCGTCGTGACTGCAGCTCTCTTTTTCGCCATATGTCGCTCCCTCGCTGCTGCATGTTTTCCCGCTGTTTTTCCCTGCGAAGGACCGAAAACCAGCCAAAAAAACCGCTGACGGATTTTGGCAGTTTACGGTGTGGTGGGGGGGAGCGGGGAACGTTCCCGCTCCGATACTAGTGTGGCGGACCCACCAGGTGTGGTGCTCCGCCTGAGATAGAGATGGAGATGGAGGATGAAGGGGGAGCGAGATGGCACAATGCAGCTCCAACGCTGGACTCCAACGCACGTACTCCAAAATGTGTCAATGTAGAATGATCTCAAAAATAGATAACAGCTGGGGTATACCCCAGCGGACTGACTGGACTGGACTGGACTGGCTGGTACCGACCTGGAATGGAGTACCCCGAAAACAACAAAGGTTTGTGAGAACAGGCCAAGAGCCTGGTCTCACAGGCCAACCAGAGGTCCACTACACAAACGCTCGAGATACAAGAGAGGGACTGACTCAACTCCCAGGAGAAGGCCTTGATACCTTCATGCGCCTGAGGGCCCCGCAATGGCAACCAAAAAAACAGTAAACTGACTGATCTGTGGTCCAAAAGCGCAGAACAACTGTCCCCTGACGAATCTCCAAGCCGTAGCAGCGACCCTTTTGCAAAGTCGGATCATTCTCTCAGCACTCGAACTCAGAATGCAGCTGTGTGGCCACCGAAATACCTCGCACAAATAGGATGTATCCCCGCGCTCTATCCGAAGTGCCAACTAACGCTGCATAAACGCAGTAGAGTATGGTACATGCAGCAAGTGTAGGCAACAACAAATCAACTAGGCATAGTCACTACTTTGGCGCTCAGAGGCAACACCTTCACCTTCGTTGCCCGCCCCTTTAATCGTTGCTATTTTACCCGGACTCATAGCAATGTTACTTTAAGTGACCGCACCTTGACATAAACAGCGGCGGCAACCCAAACTTAGTGGTAATAACGTAGCAGTTGTTTGAGGAACACAGCAGCCTGATATTAGCGAAAACACAACTGTTCCACGAGCCCATGTCTTTACACACAGCGAGCATGATAAAGACACGGCAAAAGCCGCGTTTAGTCAACTGCAGCTGCAAACGTCGAAGTCCTGCAGCATCTGCGAATGACGAAGTCCGTCAAGTAATGTGCAAAGGTGACCGCTGTGCATCAACAACTGGAGCTTATATAAGTGTCAGTCCCTCACACCACTGCCAACTGTTAGGTACGCGCTCCAACCGTTTACAAAGAATCAGAATCGAATGAGCTCTTGCCTTCTTGCTCTATGCAAAATCTCCGTACTTGTGGAGTTCATATTGGAACTCCCTGTGTTATTCCCTAACTGATGCCACTCCAGCTAGCTCTCCGCTTGGCATGTCGGTACCGCTGTCAAACTCTACCGAGCTCTTCTGCAAGAGCATGGTCAGGTGCGCGCAAGCAAGCTTACCCGCTATTGCGTCTGTTTATCAGACATATGAGACTGAATCTTTTGCTAGAAGATGGGCGGGTAGACCTCCAACCATGTTGCACATAGCTTGGCACCATAGCCCGTCTTCCGGCCCTTCCTGCTCCTCTGTCTTTTGATGGTAGGTACTCCTCCCTCCTCTGCGCCCTTTCCCTGTAGTCACATGCTAATATCTGAATGCACCTGACTGCTCAAAAGGTCAAGTTCACCCCTACTAGACTCATCACGTTGCGAAGAGGAAAGGAATGAGCCGTGATTCGGGAATAAACTACCACCACGACCAGAGAGGAACAAAAGCATCATCGACGAAAGAAACATCGGCTCATGTGAAGGTTGCCACAACTATCACTACAAGCGGCCCCCGCCCACTTGATCGGTTACGAGCAGCACACTCCCGACCCCCTCGCTGCAAACAGCTTGCTCCCTCTCGATTGACTGCGGACAACCCTCTCTCCCTCTCTCTCTCTCTCTTGGTCTCACCCATCGTTGCGGCCGCTGCAGCCCATTTCGTCGGCTGCCCCAGGCCAAAATTGTGGTGGATCCTGGCACATCGGCCCCTTTCCTTACTTCTCCCCCCCGACCTACTCCGCACTGCACAAGCGGGCAGATACACTGCGGCAGCAGTCCAGCTCTGCGAACAGCCGATGGCTGCATCCTATTTATCCCCAGCGGCCGCGGTCACCACGGGCATGACCGCGGCCCGCGGTCGGGGCCGCGGGGCCGCGGTCATGACCGCTGCGACTGCGGTCGGGGAAGGCCCGCTGCGGGCAGGGGGGGAGGGGTGACCAAAGTTGGGGTCGGGATTCCGGGGGCACGACCCGGGCCCCACCCACCCGTAAAGAAAAAAATTGAAAAACTTGAAAAACGGGGGGGGGTCCAAATAGGGGTTTTCTAGAGGGGGGAGAAAAAAAATCGTGGAACCCCTTTTTTTTTTCTTTTTTTTTTTCCTTCTGTTGAAAAGCCCGCTGTTGTGTGATTTTACTTTTTTTTTTCCCCTAATTGATTGATTGATTGGTTGGCTGATTGGTTGATTGGTTGATTGATTGATTGATTGATTGATTGATTGATTGATTTGATTGATTGATTGATTGGTGGGGAAGGAGTCGCCCTTCCCCCGCGCGTACACACACACACGGGCAGGGGTTGTTTTTCTTGCTTTTTCTTTTTTTGATTGATTGATTGGTTGATTGATTTGTGGGGAAGGGGTCTCCCTTCCCCCCCTCCCCCCCCCCCCCCCCCCCCCCCCCCCACACACACATACACACACACACACACACACACCCCTTCGTACGACACTCCCGCATGCTTGCACCTCTTCTGGACTTGTCGGTAGTCCAAAATATCCAAGCGCTGTATGGTGTCATTGACAAACTGCTGCCTAGCTCCTGCTCCCATACTTGTTGCTGCCCCTTTGGCTCCCGGATCCCCCTTCTCGCGGAGTCGTTTCATCGTGGTAGGTTGGAGTGTGGTCTTCATCTTCTTAGCTGACGTAGCCGTACGTGGCAGGAGCCCTCTCCGACTGCGCCGGAGTGCCAGGGGTCTTAGCAGGTCTAGATAGTGACGATTCTTCTTCTGTTGTAGGGGCACGCTTGCGTTTGTCCATCAAGTTAAGTTCCTCAGTTCGCCCCCTGATAGCCGCAATCTCGTCTTTGGTATCAAATTCTGTACGGGTACATCTCCGCCCGGGCTTCGCTCTCCGGTTCGCCCGACGTAACCGTCTTCAGTATTTTTTATGTTCCGGTGAGCTGCTCGCGCCAAGGTCCTCTCTCGCCCCTCCCCATCGCTTCGAGAACTGGATGTCGACTATCCTAGTCAGTCTCTCTTCATTCTCTTTCTGCTCTATTCGCTTCTTCTCCTCCTTCTTTCTCCGCTTAGCTTCTTTTTTCCGCCTCTCCCTCTCCATACGCGCTTGCTCCTGTTCTTGCTTTTCCCTACGTTGCTTCTCTTCATGTTCGGCCATTAAGAGGCCACCCAGTTCGCTCACATCATCGTGCCCCTCCCTTCGATAATTTCTCCGGGAGAAGGAGAGCGTTGGACAGTTTCCCATCTGCCTCGTACAGGTGAAGAGGATCTTCCTCGATGCTGCCGGACCCTTGCATCCGAAGACTGATCTTTCGATGCCTTTCCTCCCTGTGCCTCGAACCTTTGCTTCAAATACAGGCCACAGTCTCTTGCATAATGGCCCGACATCTTGCAACTGTAACAGGTTTGAACTCCCCTTCTGGAACCTCCGCTCCTCCGTTTCCGCCTTGGCTAGATGACGCCATTTCTTCTCTGTACTCAAGTAACACGTCACCACGTCCTCTTCTGCTTGCCTCCAAGTCACACAAAAGTTTGCACTGCGTGGTCAAACTTGACCACCGTACGAAGTGTCTACCCTCCGCCGGTTACCAAGCGCTTCAGCATGGGTGAGAAAATCACACAGGTAATCGCGAAACACAATTGGCACAGAAACAAGTCCAAAGAAGATGCAGTACCCGCTTGGCGGGATTTCAATTAGGAAGTATTATCATCATAGTCCACCACCCTTCCACCCGTCTTCGGACAAACCCTATGAACCACTATCTTTTCAGACAACCTAAGGCAAGGACCCCACAGGACCGCGGAAAGGAAAAACTTTGCCGCAAAGCTGTTTCCAGGACCCCACAGCCTGCCGCAAATGTCCTGGAAAAGGTGAAATTTCTTCCGCAAACTCTTTTCCAGGACCCCACAGACCGAAGATTGCGGCTTGGAAAAACATCAATTTGTGTTTTCACATAGTCCGCGGCCTGGAAAAGTCTCACGGGAGGATTCCTCGCCGCAATTTTGTGCTGACTGTAGAGGGTAGGGGGGAGGGCATGTTGTTTCTGCAAAAGTCTCGGAAAAGGCAGCAGCCAATAGAGATGAAGAGCGCCACAAAAAAAAAACAAAAAAAAAAAGGAAAAAAGAATAAAACAGACGAGTGCCAACGGAAACAGGCAACGATTGGCTCAAGTGATTTCCAAAGGGTTTTCCAAGCGCATTTGGCCCTCTGCGATGGGGTCCCGGAAAAAGTACTGTCCGACTTTCCAAAATGACTTGCCCACTTTTCGTGGGCAAACCACTTTTCCATCCGCAAAGCTGTGGGGCCCTCATACTGTTCGCACTGGCGCTTTTTTTTCTTTTTTCTTTTTTTAACAACACAAAGGCTCCATCTATTCTGGGGGGCATTAGGGTCTTGCTCGACACTCCTAAAAGTGCCAGTTTTTAGGAATGCAGCGCGGTTACGCGCATTCCTAAATCCGAATTCGTGAATGAAAATGTGAAAACGGCATTAGGAGTAGTCCTAAGGAATTTAGGAATCCCCAGGCAAAAGTTCCTAAAAGTTTGACCTCCCGAGCATCTAAATTTTTTAGGAAACCGCATTTCACGGAGTCTTGGTGACGCGCGCATGGCACCGCTGTCTCGGAGTCCGTGGTGCAGAAGCTGTCGGTCAGGCCAAGGGTCAGACATCGGAGGCCTCCGGTGGCCTGATGGAGGCAACGGCCACCACCGGTCACAGTTGGCAGGCGGGGTGGACCGTGGATGGCAAGCGGGGGTGCCCTCTTGTCCGTAGTCGACCATTAGCTTGTAAAGAAACGCGGAGGACGACGACGACGCGCGCACCACGAGATAGTGACGATCTGCGGGCAGTGGAGGGGGTCCAACGGTCGAAATTTGAACCACTGGCTTCCGCCTCTTACCTCTTCTGCATAAAGCGCCATATGAAGGGCCTGCAGTCGAATCTGTCGGCCTGTATGTGGAGCGCTGCATCCGAAGCGGACATTCATGGCAGACGTGTATCGGAGGTTGCCTTTCCTGGTACTCGCTGTCGTCGTCTTCTTGTTTGTTGTCTTCCTCCACGTGTGCTTGGTGTTCCGGCCGTCGAAGCAACACCGCAAACGACGTGCGTCCACGAAACTGCCCTCCGCAGAGAGAGCAATGGTGCACTTCCACGTCAGCAGACAAGCAGCGACACATCATGGTGGAGGAGGATCAGGCACGGCGGTCCGTCGATGGCGGTACGACCCATCATTGTACAGCCATCTACCTCCACACGAGCAGCCTAAGCCCCCGTCGGACGAAGAACAGGAAACGGACGAACTCGGAACGCTACCTTTGGGTAGTGGGTCGACACAGATGTGGTCGCAGACGCTGGCAGCTGGCGGGTCTGGGTGAAATGAAGGTGGCAACTTCACGTCCCTCCTGCGGCAAGGGTTGCAAGATGACAACGACGGGCAGGTCGATCTGAGGTTTGGCTTGTCGTCCAGCGGTGCAATGCCAGTGACCCATACGTTCATCATCAACCCTGAACCTTTGTTGGGTAGCCTTCAACGTCCTCAAAGTGTGCATACCGAGGAGTCGCCACTTGCACGCGCTGCGTCCGTCAATGCCGGTGTCGGGGCATCATCCTCTGACCGCCAGCAGGGCAAGAATGCGATAACCGCCCAAGGTAGTAGAGACGGCTGCCCTCCCCCTGCTAGAGTCGCAGCAGGGCCTGTGCGCATTGGCGGTGGTCGTCTTCCGGTGTCTAATCAGAAAACAACGACGCAGGCCGACGTGAGGGACGCCACCGGTTGTAGACCACCGCTGTGTCAGCGAGCTGGCGTGGAGAACATCACTTGTGGAGTGTCTAACATGCGGGCACACAACGATGGTGGCATTGGTGATGCGGCATACTGCGATGACGACGACGATGGAAACACGGAGGACATCGAAGCAGGGGATAACAATGAGGACGTCGATATTCGGCCGTTGGGAAAGAGGGCAGGGAGGGCAACAACTTGAAGGCGCGGGAGAGGCGGTGGTCGAGATCGATCCGGTGGTCGGGGCGACAGAGGCGGCGCATCCGAGAACGGTTGCAAATCAGCAATGTATTGGACTCGTCAGATGCAAGCGGGAGCAAGACATGCACATGGCTGGGCTGGGTCACAATTACGGTCGAATGCGAACGAGGGAGTGGAAGTAGGAGGACATAGCAAAACGGTTGAACACATTGGGGACGGTGAAAGACGTCGACGATTGCTTCCGGAAGTGGGACAATCTCTTCCAGAACTACAAGAAGATAGTGAGATTTCAAGGAACGAGCGGTGAGAAGAATTTCTTCAGGCTAACGAACGAAGAACGGAAGGAGCA
Source organism: Chara braunii (assembly GCA_003427395.1). NCBI lineage: Eukaryota > Viridiplantae > Streptophyta > Charophyceae > Charales > Characeae > Chara > Chara braunii. The sequence continues at coordinate 509,608 of BFEA01000823.1, read as the reverse complement.
CAATTTCAATTCCAAATGGAAAGGACATTGTATAACGAGATTCATGCGAGCATGCTGGGTAATCACACCATTTTTCCTCCTAACGTGGCCAACACTGCTTCTCCGGAAGGGGTGCAGTTGCTGAGGCGAGGAGCAGGAGCTGGGGAGTCCGTAGGGAGTGAAGGTGGCGGTGATGGCTGCCCCAATGAGCGGTCGTCGGCCAGGGACTCGGATCAAAATGCAGGCAGCGGGGGCGTAAGCGGAAAGCGGAAGAATGCACGTCAGCAGACGTTTGAGGCAATCATTGATGTTATGGACCGCCATGGACAAATCATGTCATCGACGATTGATTCATCGAGCAAGCGGCAATGCAGTGTCTTGACTAGGCAATGTGATATACAAGAGCAGGAGGTTGCAGTTCAAAAAGCGCATTACGCGGCCTCAAATGAAACACAAAAGATGATGTGTCGGACCCTGATGGAGATCGCTGCCTCCATTCGTCGTCGTTCGACGTCGTAGGCGCTTCCTACGTGTGTTGTGTGTCGTTCCACTGTTGCGCTTGTCCACTTCTTCCTTCGTTCTTGATTTTTTTTATTTTTATTTTTTTGGCGCTTGTAAAGAGCTGTAGGATTTGCGTTATGCTCGTAGAGACACCGAAGGATGGGTTGGTTCGTGCGACGCGGGTTTTCGAACTTGGCCACTTTCCGTCAGGCGGATTCTTCGCCGCTGTTTTTTTTCTATCGAAGTTAATCGCTCGTCTGTCTTTTATTCATTTGTATGGCCAATACTTCATGTTCACAAAGACGAGACTGAGCGCTCTCTCTCTCTCTCTCTCTCTCTCTCTCTCTCTCTCTCTCTCTCTCTCTCTCTCTCTCTCTCTCTCTCTCTCTCTCT
>BFEA01000823.1:490727-502797 GCA_003427395.1 Chara braunii | reverse complement strand
CCTCCTTGCGCCCATCCAGGCGCAACTCGCGACCCTCGCGCCCATCCAGGCGCAACTCGCGACCCTCGGGCCCTTACAGGCACAGGTGGCGACCCTTGCCGTCGGCGTGCATCAACTCCAGGACGCTGGTCGTCCCCTTCCTCTCCTCATCCTCTCTCTTCTCCTGGCTCTCAGTCCGGGTCCCCAGTTCTCCGACAGGGTGGCCACGGCGGAGTTTCCTCCTCTGCCGCCCCCGACCCGGCCATTTTGGTGACCGTCCATGCCCCTAGCTCGACGGCCGCCACGAGTCAGGCCCTTCCTCAGTCTACGGGCGCACCGGCCCAGATTCCGGTTACGACGGCCACGGGACCACAACCCGTTACCATGGTCTCAACGTTTCCGGGTGCCCCGCTCCTGCCCCCCCTTCGCACGACCGCAGCGCCACCTGGCTCTCCCCCCTCTGGGATGCCCCACGCCGCTTGTGCATCCACTTCCTCCACTCTTCCCCCTGCTACCCCTCGCACGACCTACGTTCGAGGTCTCGAGGACGAGATTGCCCAGCTTCGGGCCAACCTCGCCCTCTTACGCCTTCAGCCACCCCCACCCTCACAGGTGGCCGCGCCTTCGGGCGCACCCCCTACCTCCTCTACCCTTCCTCCCATGCAGGCTCGCTTTTCGCGCCCTGCACCCTATACAACTCCTTCCTACCTTCTTCCTACTCCCGCGGTTGCTGCAACCTCTTCTACCGCAGCACCCTCGCAGTCTGCCGCTGTTGCCACCGGCCCGGGCGCACAGTCAGCTGCGCCCCTTTCTCCAGGACCTGCGCCGACTTACTCATCCGTAGCACAGGCCTCCGCTCCTCGATCCCCTCGCCGCCACTACGGTGGCGCACCACTCATCCGCTTGTCGGACATTGCCTTGTATGACGGTACAGGCATACGCGTGTCTCGGTGGCTGCAGTCGGCCACCCTCACACTCCAGCTCATGGGCGCCACACCCGAGACGTGGGTGGGTCACCTCTCAACGCGCCTGCGTGGCGGTCCTTTCGAGGCCTGGGAGGATTTCTATGCCTACTCCCTTCGTGAGGGTCGGACTCCGACCTTCGTGGATTTCCAGACCCTCGAGGATCGCTTCGGAGCCCGATACGACGTGACTGATGCCTTCGAGCATATCGTCACTACACGCTGGTCCGGCTCTGGTGGCGCTGCCGGCCTGGATCGCCACATCTAGGTCTTTCAAGACGCCCGCCTCGTTTGCGACGTGGCGTTCCTCCCCGAGGCTGCCCTTACCGATCGTTTCTTGGCCAGCCTTCCGCTCGAGTACCGCTCCGAGCTATGGCGGTACGAGTTCACATCGGCCCCACAGGCTTACGAGGCCGCCAGGGATCACCAGCGGATGCGAGCTCGTCTTCACCCCGCCTCCTCCTCCCAGCCCCAGCGCACGGGCTACGCCTCCTCCTCCTCTCACGGCACTTCCCAGCGCCGTTCCCCTTTCCGCGGTCGCCCCCGCCGTTCCACGCAGCAGGGCCGCCACTTCTCGCGCCGCTTCAGCACGTTGGAGTATRGTGAGCAGGACGCTGTTGCCCCACTGTCATCTGAGGGCGACCACAGCGACGACCTCGATCTCTGCGAGGCCGTCCACTATCACTTGGAGGACTCTACCCTCCCTGCAGCTAAGCGCCTTCAGCTCGCGCTCTCTGCCCTCTCTCGGGCACGCAGCCGCCCCGGTCACGCTGGCGCATCACCCCCCGAGGTCCCTCAGGAGGACCTCCCTCAGGGCTTCGTCCCTCCTCGTGGTGTCCTTTCCCCTGAGGAGCGCGCGGCTATTCTGGGCCGGCGTGGGTGTTTGCACTGCCGCTTGGACGGTCATACCTCCTCGCGGTGCCCTTACACTACCGCCCTCGACCACCACTACGCTGACCTTTCTCATCAGCGTCGTGCTCAATCCCCCCCCGGCGCCTCACGTCCCCGCGGCGCCTCCTAGCCATGGTGCAGTGTACACCTGCGCCCTCCTCAGTAGTGGGCTTTTCGACATCTCCGTCACGGTTCGCCCCTCTCGCTACTGGAGTTGAGGTATCGCAGGACTCGACAGAGTGTACTCCGCCCTCTGTCGCAATACCGTCTGCGCCTCCGCAGACCACCGTCTCCCCTCCTTCCCCACCGCGACTACCGACGCGTCGAGCCATTCACTCAGCCCGTTGCAGCGAGCAGCTTGCTACTCGCGAGGCTACAAGAAAACTTCTGTTTGCCATCGTAGTAGTTATCTGAAGGTGCGCCGACGGGTTTGTCAAGGTAGATGTGCGTGCAGTCGATTGCGCCGAAGCAGTTGGGGAAACCTTTTCTCTCGGAAAGCGCGCATAATTTGCACACGTCTCCGCCCCGTAGGCCACTTGATCGAGTCGGGGTACGCCTTCAACAACATCAAAGTGAAATCGCGAACAGCCTGCAGTCCAGTGGCCCTGCCAATGCCGAAGGATGACGTGCCGCTCTCGTAAGTCTCCGCGGACGCCCACCTGTAGAACGCGAAAGCAATCACCTGCTCCACAGGCAATGGCAGCTTGTAATGTGTCACCTTCTTCTCCCCGTGCGCAGCGCATGCGGCAACGATCTGCATGAAGAATGGCCTGGACATACACAACTTCTCGCGGGAATAGTCGTCACTCGCGTCGTCACGTACGAGAAGATCCTCCCAAGTTCCACCAGTCCCTCGCTTTATCCACCATTGCGGCGTCTCGCGCGGAAAGACACTGAAGGAGAGCGTCGAACACAGTTGCACGACCGCTTCAGACATGGCCACGCAATCTGGCGCTTAAAGCACGCATTGCAACAGTGCTCTACGCTTCCGCAACAGCAGATGCATTTCCCATTGTGCGGACGACTTGTCGCTCATCGTGTTCAAAACAACAGCAGTCACCGCCAACGCCACCGCCTCCCTCTCTTCTTCACTCAACGAATGCCTGCCGCCGCGAACGTCCATCTTCGTCGCTCGTTCAGCTCTAACGTGTAACGCCTGCGATCGCCGCCGCAGAAGAGGCCGGTACTGTTCCCTGCCAGACGACACTTCACACGCCACAGACGACTCCGTGCAGCGCTGAAAGAAGGCTCTCCACAACCAGGAGATCAGCAGCGCCGTCTTTTGTACGTCCTACACGTCGCCTGCCCGTCCTCCTGCCCACCTCCCTGCGCCTGCGAAAATTCAAATTCGAATTTTTGAATGCCTGCCTCAGCGCGCTTTTCACCTCCTTGAAATTTGAACCTGCCAGGGCCCACGGGCCACTGGCCTCTGTACAACGGACACGAGGCTGCAATGTGCGGACATCGTCAGCGCTGCTTCGTATATGTATATGAAAACAGGCAGCGGGAGACCCTTTAGGGCAGTTCCTAAAAGAATTTCTTTAGGAACGTGTGTAACCACGCCGCAGCAATTCCTAAAATTATTTTAGGACTCGTCCTAAATCTTTTAGGCATCCTTTAGGAGTGTCTAACAAGACCCGTAGTCCGGTTGCTTATCAGGGGCAAGCATCCAGTGCAAGAAATAGAGTAGGACTGAAACGCCTTAACCTTGTGGCTCTAGACGCCTAAAATCGCAAATTTTACTTTTGTTTGTGGTCACAAGGGCATCTATTTCGCGTTTTTTTCACGCGAAAGCGCATGTAAATGTCGGCGGCCTGGACAGCCGCGTCCCCGCAAAATCGTATTTCTTTTTCCGCTATTTCTTTCTGGGGAGAAAAGAAAACAAAGGGAAAGATAGACATAACACGGTTGAAGACCACTGCAGTCCGCTATTTATTCTCGGAGATGAGGGGGGGGGGGGGGGGAGGACAGATATTTGCGCATCCCGCTGTGTGACTGCACACAACATATTCCGCATTTGGAGACGAGGTAGAGACAGTGTTTCGCTTTCTGTTTTCGGCAAGAAACGGCTGAGCAGTGTGACCCTGAGGTGCCGTATAAACGCGAATTTGCATGCATAAGATTTGCAAAAATACGTTGTTTTTTTTTTTGTTTTTGTTTTTTTGTGGAAGAAAGCTAGATGCTGTCGATTAAAATCAAGAACACCAGAAAACTTAATATAACATCATTGAGAGATGGTGATGATGGTTTTTTTTTTTTTTTTTTCCTGGAAACCTGCTCCTTTCTATTCGTGGGGAGCTGCACGAGTTGGGAATCGGGCCCAACGTCCCTAATAATATTCGATAGAGGCCGGGGTCCTCACAGTCTACCCGGAGTCTGGGAGCATTACCCAGTTTCGCTTACAGGTCGGAACCCGAGGGGACCAACCCCCTGGACAAGCAAACATAACAGCAAACTCCCTCTGCAGTTAAATACTCATACACGCCCCTAACACGGGGCGCTGGAACCAAGTTCCCAGCGGACCAATTGACGCTCCTAGTGAACCCCACCATCCCCTTTCTACTGCCTTCCTACTGTGGAAATAGAACCAAGCGCCCAGGTACGTCACAAGTCACTCAGGAGCCAATCATTCAACACCAGATTACTCCCCTTGATCTCTGCCAGTGTTCCCCTGGCAGCCCACGTTGCCTCGAACCAGGCCATTCCAATGAGCTTCTGTTTGGCACAGGTCACCCTCCGTCTCCAGTCTACCTTGATAGCATGTCGTATGTGCCTTTTTGCAAGTTCCTTGATGTTCTTGTCGGAGATGAAGCAGCCTTCGAAGGTGTTTTTGTTCCTGACCTCCCATATTACCAAGAATAAACACGCCCTGAGGGTCTGCGCATCCCTCGTTCGGCTAACCACACTGCCGAAGGAGTAGCTAGGAGTGACAGCAGTCACAAGAGTGCTGCTGCCCTTGGTATTGGAATCCCCTGCAGTTGGGCCCAGCATCTTCGGATGTCCTGGAGCACAATTTCCTCCTCTGCGGTTCTGACTTGTGCCCATCTGCTGATAGCTACTGAGACCGGAGTTCTTCCGGACCTCAGTAGATCATGTCCCCCGGCTGAATTGTAATCTGTAAGCCAGGCTTCCTGTGGGAACTTCTTGGAACCCCTCCAAGACCAGAGCTTGGGGTCTAAGCGCAAAGTGCGGACTGGGGCTCCGTCCGCCCACACAGTGCAGTTCCACGTACCATCTTCGGTGCAGGCTTCACGGACCCTTATCTGAAGTAGCCTGCCCAACGGTCTGTTACACAGACCCTCGCTGTCCGGTACGCGTAGTTGAAGAGCTTCTGAACCAGGGTCTCTCGCCCATGCCTGGAATTGTCTGCTACCATCTGTTTCATATGCTACCAACTTCCACATTTCTTCAGATTGCTCAGGACAGTCACCCAAGTTACTAGTAACAAACCAGGTCCCCGGGGGGTCAGCTCCTTCTGGACTCAGGAGGAGTTTCCACTCCGGGGGGATGGCCGCCCTCATTTGGGCCGCCCTTTCCTGTGTCTGTCCTAGTCTTCCCAGACTGATCCTCAGGTCCTCATCTTTCCGCCATTGTCCAGTTGTCTCATCCCAGAGGTCTGCCACCTTCAGTATCCCTCTTTCAATCCAGGCCCTCCCAAAAGCTTCCGGTGCAGTGCCTGCTGAAAAAGGCCTGCCCTTCTCGTTCCGGATGGCTGGGTTGTGGAAGAGGGGTTGCATTAATACCTCCTCCCTGGTAACCGGTCTTGGGCCCACCTTCCTCCAGGCCTTTAGGACGTCGTTCCAAAATTGAGACTGTGTACGCCTGCGCAAAAATGAATCCAGCATGCAGCAGGTCCACACGTCTCTTGGTTGTGGTAGATGCCAGTCCTTTGCCAGTATCATCTCTGCTAGAAGAATCCAGTGGTCCTCAGAGTTGCCTGAGATTGCTTTAACCAGCCATTTCGCGAGCAGCGCTGCGTTTTGACAGGCCGGGTCTAGCATCCCCAGTCCCCCTTCGTCCCGCGGGTAGCATATCAGATCCCAGGCCACTTTGGTGATGAATCCATCTGTCTCTTTACCGACAGGCTTCCACAAAAATTTAGCTGCGACTCTGCGGACTACCTTGATTAGCTGCTTACCTAACGCTCTAACCGTACCAACAAACCAAAGCAGGGCGAACAGCGCCACATTGGTGACTAGTGCTCGGCCGAATAACGAGAGGTGTTGGGCTGGGCCCCACGCTGCAATGCGACAGACCACCCTCTGCTGAATCAGGTCATTCTGAGTATCGGTGCATCTTCCCAGTGCTATCTGCACGCCCAGATACCTTTCTGAGCTGTCACTTGTCACCCTTTTCATTCCCCACTCTACAGCCAAAGTGTAGTTCCCTGGAAGCAGGTAAATAGACTTGTTCCAGTTTACAGCCGCCTCCAAGAGGCGGCAGTACTCAAGGAGGCAGTCCTTCAGTGCCAGCATTGATTCCTTGGAGTTCTCAGAGATAGCCATGAGGTCATCCGCAATCGCTTTTACTCGGCACTCGCGGTGCTGCACTTGCAGTCCCCGAATTTGTCTGTTGTTGATGAAGATGATTATACTGATGATGATTTTGATAGGAAAATAGAGGACTATGCTAGTGTGAGGACTTTTCTAAATGTATCTGACGGCATTTACGGCCACATGCAGATGAATCTGACTGCAATTGCCTCCACAGCTCAGAGCAAAAGGTCCTAGTGTGAGTATGCCCTGAGTTATAGCACGGGCTTCACCCGCATACAACGCCTGGTCGTTATCACTGTATCTAGACTGGAAGTTCTGCCAAATACAGCTCTAATGACCGCGCGGCGTTCTATTTGGGTGAAGAAGGTAGTGTGAGTAATATGCCCTCAGTCCGTACATCAATGACCTGTTTAAAAAATACAGACCCGAGGGCGTACTCACACTACTAGTCGCACTTTCCGAAAGGCATCTGACTGCAATTCCGGTCAGAGCTGGATGCATCTGGCCGCAATCACGTTCATGAACAAGTGAAAAAGTCCTACTACTGTCTTCACCCGAATAGAACGCCCGGTCATTATAGCCGTATTTGGTGCAGTTTCCAGTCCAGATACAGCTAAAACGACCGGGCGTTCTATTCGGGTGACGGTAGTGTGAGCATGCCCTGAGTTCGAACCCAAATACAAACAAAATGACCAGCCTGGATAACCCTTCTGAATTACCTGGGGCCAGTCAGTTCAATGATCATATCTAATGGCCGTCGCCCTTTCTGAAGAAGAAAAAAAGAAGAAACGGGAAAGGAAAGAAAAAAAGAAAAAAAAGGGAAAGGAAAGAAAAAAGAAAAAGAAATGTTGAGTGTAAGAAAAAAAATAAGGAGTGTATTGTGCTGGAATGTGGGAAAATACCAATGGGCTCAGCTCATTTGGTACATACTACACAGTACTACAAAGTTACAAACCCATAAATGCAGACACTCAACATTTTTTTATTTTTTTTTTCCTTTCCTTTTCCAAATGAGCAGCTCATTTGGTACACACCCATGATGACCTGTTTTTTTTTTGTTTGTTTTTGTTTTAAATTAAGACTCTGTAGGTGATACAGACCTGAGTTAGAATCCAGGTGGAACTAGATGACTGAAATAGGATACTTCAGAATCTCCTGGGGCCGGTCAGTTTGACAGAGATACATCATGGCCGTCTTTGCCTTTATGACTAAGAAGATAAATTTCCTTTTTCTTTGTTTTTCCTTTTTCTTTTTTTGTGAAAAGATAGGGCCCAGTGCCCAAGGCTCCCAATTATGAAATTGATTACAACACTTATACGCACTCCTCTTCCCATTAGGGCTGGAAGAGCCTAAAGCCCAGGGTGTTGTAGAGGCCTAGGACCAGACCTGCGGTGATTGCTGGTAGCAACAGCCAATGGTTGTCCTGACAGGGTAGGCCACCTACCCTACCCATCCCCACATCAATAGTCCCAGCGCACCCCCTGTCCCTACTATCCTACCTCAGTGTGACCAGCACTCAGGACCATCATCCTACCAGTATTGAGGGCAACTTGGACCAGACAGCAGTGACAAGCACCAGGGCTGGGCCAACCTCCCAGCCCTAATGGAAGCGGAAGCGGACGAACCTTGCCGTACGGGAACTTCGGACGCCAGGCTCATGCAATGTTCTACAGGGCCAATTCAGAGAGTCTACTCAGCAGGATTACCTAAGCAAGGCAGGCCAGCACCCAAGGACACATCCTACCGTCCTTCCCCTAGCTTACCCAAGGCTAGGCGGAACTCAGACTAGCCAGAGCGACTAATATCCCTACCCTACCCTAGAGCTAAGTCATGCATGCGTAGACCCTGTCATATACCTGATAGGCCCCCCCAGCCCAGTATCGTAGTTGTGTGTATATTCACATAATATGTGTCTGGCCAGAGGCTACGTAGNGGCTACGTAGACCCTGTCATATACCTGATAGGCCCCCCCAGCCCAGTATCGTAGTTGTGTGTATATTCACATAATATGTGTCTGGCCAGAGGCTATGGGGCTCGTTCGACACTCCTTGGGGCATCCTCGGGGCCGAAGGAAGTTTCCTTGGGGGTTTTCAAGGAAATTCCCGCCATCGTTCCACCTGTCCTGGGGGACGTCGCCCGAGGACATTTCCTTCGAACGATGTCAGACAAGAAAAAAGAAAAGAAAAAAAAAATCAAATGTGTTTGAGGCCTTCAGCCAATAGGGTGCCGCCACGATCCAGATTCTCGGTTGTAACGTCTCTCTACCCATGTGCCTGCTCCTGTCCGTGAAATGCGGATTCCTTTTGCCCAAGGGACCTCGTGAGGTCCCTTGGGCAAAAGGAAGAAATGGCTGGGGAATCATCGGAGCCCAAGGAATTTCCTTCGGAGTGTTTTCACTTTTTTTTTGTCGACTGCATCCCCGAGGATAGGTGGAACGAACAATTCCTCGGGGACTTTACGCGCCCGAGGAGTGTCGAACGAGCCCCTATGTATGTTCCATGTTTTTTTTTTTTTTTTTTTAATTTAAATTTGGACCAGTTCTCGATTTATGTGTGTCATCCTTGCGCAGGGGCCATGCCAATCTTCTCTGTATTGTCCAAATTTTAACAGATGTCCCAAAGGACTGGATTTCCATGTTTTCGCATAGACGTCAAAGAACCATTTCTTATTGGGTAAGTTTCGAAACGGCCACGTGCGTCTTTGTACAATAGGTGACCTAACGGCCGCCTGACTAAACATGCCAATAGTGACAAAATTCTTTCTTTTTTTTGTCTTTTTTTTTTTTTGACAAAATTCATGTGATCTGCTGAAGAATATGCAACGATCTTTTTCAGATCTCTGTCTTAAACCACCACTACCAAGTGCATTTTTTGGACCGGAGGGACAGGCCGATTCGGCATGGACGCCCCACCCGGTAGGTACTGGTGTTTAATGTAGTTAAGGAAGCATATATTATAGCAATCACACTAAGAGTATAAATGAAAAAAGGAGTGAAATAAAGAGTTCGCGGTAGTTTCACAGCAATTACAGGTCCCGGTAGTTTCACAGCAAAAATATTTGTATTTGCAGGTTGGTTCCCACTTTCTTTGCTTTGCTCGTCCCCATTGTTGGGGTATTTGGTTTTGCGGACCTACTGTATGGATCTGTCTTTTTACTATGGTTATGGCATAATTTGTTTTGGTAATTTTGGCACCCTTGTCTGCATCCCGGTTGGTTTCGTCCCGTTGTTCGGCTTATGGTAGGGTGTCCGTGGCGGTGATTTCATGTGGGACCTGTCATCCGGGTTTTCTAATCCTTGTGGCATCCTAGTTGGCTGTTTCCCGTCGTTCAGCCTTGGTGCGATGGGGCAGTGCTTTTCTGTGGGAATCGTCATCTGAGATTGATTGTCTTTTCTTGTTTTTTTGCCGTTGGTGGCGTCCCAGTATTTAGTTTGGAACAGCAAAGCAGTTTGGTGGCGTCCCAGTATTTTAGATTGGAACAGCAAGCAGTAGAAAGATGAAAACGATACCAATTTTTGCACTGGTGGGGCCGTGTTAAAAAAACTAATAATAATTTAAAAAAATTGCAACAAATAACAATCGCAAAGGATTCTTGGAGTTGATGCAGAGTCGCTGGTGAGTACAAAAGGTTTGTAATCTGAGATTGATTTTTTGCAGGCAAGGGTGTTTTGATATCCTGGTTGGTCTTGTCCCGTCGTTTGGCCCGTGATGGAGTGGGCGGTGCTTGCATGTGGGACTTGTCATCTAGGATTTGTTTATGTGATCCAGTTGATGTAGCTCAGAGTCTCGTTAGACACTCCTAAAAGTGCCTGTTTTTAGGATTGCGTCTTGGTTCCACGCAATCCTAAATCCAATTTTGAGATCGAAAATGTGAAAACGGCGTTAGGATGAGTCCTAAAGGATTTAGGATTCCCCAGGCAAAATCGTCCTAAATTTTCCAGTAGCCCCCGACCTACTGAAAAATTAAGGATTCCCGCATTTCACGGACCCGTTGCGTCGCGCGCATGGCACTGTCGACACGGAGTTGCTGGTGCAGAAGCGGTCCGTCGGGTCAGTGGTCGGACATCAGAGGTTTTCTGCGGGTCGACGCGGGCAACGGCCACGAACAGTAGCCGTTGGCAGGGATTGGACGGACAGTGGCAGGAATGGACAGACATTGGCGACGCGGCTGCATATACGCATATGAAAACCGGCCGCGGGAGGCCTTTTAGGACGAATCCTAAAAGATGATTTTTAGGATTGCGTGTAACGATGCCACACGAAATCCTAAAAATCCTTTAGGACGAGTCCTAAAAATTTTAGGATTCTTTTAGGAGTGTCTAACGAGACCCTCAGTGGTTAGAGCACCAGTTGGAAATGCGCATTGTGGTACGAGGTTGTGGGTTCAAATCCGCAGCCTTGCGCATGGACACCGGCAGGGCGTTAGAATGATGCACGGCTGGACACACACCCCTTGGGATGATGCAGGTTAGCTATTACAGACACTGCCTCCGCACCACCCAAGGGTTGTTCATGGTGTTGTATGTGGGTTCTGGGTTTCACATGGGTTGCTTGGGGGTGTTGGTCTTGGGTGTTCTGTTCTGGCATATCACACGTTCGTGCCATTTCCGCTAGTCGTTCACATGGTAGAGTCGTGCGATTACATGTTACAAGGTCACGGGTTCGAGCATGGTTCGGACCTTGGGGGGGTCCGTGTCCAGCTTACCCCGTTCTCTCTTCGATATACACACATAATGCTGCCTATACATCTTGATACATTGATTCACAGAGCGCACACAGCCTTCGGGCGTATATACACAGCTTGCGAATTATACATGCCCTACGGGCTACATACACAAGTTTCCACATATGGTGCTATCTGCACATCTTGATACACAGATACACAAAGCATACAGTCTTCGGATACACACATAGATTACGAACTACACAACTATCAGACTGGGGGGGTCTAGTCACTGGTGGGGTCTAGTATCTGCAGTAGGGACAGGTATGGGCCACCGGAGTTCCTACTGATATTCGAATAGAACTGTCTAGTGACCATATATAAGGCTTAGACCCTGGGGTAAGGGTAGGGGTATAAGTCGCTCAGGCCAGTCCGAGTTCCGCCTGGCCTTGGGTAAGCTAGGGGAAGGACGGTAAGACTGCATTAATGGGTGCTACCCTGTCTGAAACCTAGGGCCCAGAGTCTATTGGGGCCTGTAGTAGATTGTCTGGGCCTGGCGTCCGAAGTTCCCATTCGACAAGGCTCGTCCGATTCCGCTTCCACCAGGGCTGGGCAACCTATCAGCCCTGGTGCCTACCACTGCTGTTCGTTCCAAGTTACCTGCCCATTGGTAGGGTAATAGTCCTGAGTGGTGGTCACACACTAAGGTAGGATAGTGGGATCGGGGGTGCGCTAGGAGTATTGACGTGAGGATGGGATGGGAGGTGGTCTCATATTCCAGGAAACCCACGGCCTACTGCTCCAGGTGATCACCGTGTAATCAGTGACTGGCCTCTACAACACCATGGACTTTTAAAGTGTAAAAAAAAAAAGGATTTGTTTATGTTTGTTTCCCCTATTTTGCTATAATTGGGCTGTTCCCTTCCTCCTCCTTTGCCTCTTTGCCTTCTGGCTGTGTGCAAGTGGGTCGATATGACACACGGGGGTGGGGGCATCGCCGCTCAACCTACATCCACGTGGGCGGTCTTGTACGCAAGAGGTTCTGAACAGGGGGAGTTGTCAGGAAGAAGATAAAAAAAA
>BFEA01000823.1:413422-426709 GCA_003427395.1 Chara braunii | reverse complement strand
CCTTCTTTTTTTTTTTTTTTTTTAGCACGTGCTGGGAACCGGGCCCAGTTTCCCATATGAAAGGACAAAACTTGAAGCTACAAACCCCAAAGGGCCCAAACCAATGACTTCCGCCGGGGAAGGCGTACCGTTTACATCTCATTCACCTATACATCAGTTCTCGTAATCGTTACATGGGACAGGATAAAAAAGAGATCATGGGACAGGGAGAGCAGTAGTTCCCGCACAAGCAAACTACGAAATTGGCGATCCCAATATGTATGAATTCCGTAAATATGGCTGCCACGCGGGCATTGTCATTTCAGTTGCGCTACAAATTCGCCACTTGGCAGCGCAGGAGGAACAGTAGTGTTATGCATTGGGGCAGCCTATGTGGTTCACTGCTGTTCTGTAAAGTGGGTCACAATGATGAATCTAGGTTTTGTTCCGGGATTCGCCACAATTGACTTTCTACCTCCCTACTCTGATTACCTCTTCCCCTCAAGGCGCAGTAAGATTTTTCTGAATAAGATGAGGGTTTCTGAGTAGGGATATATCTTTAGTGTGATGGGTAGTTAATCCCCTCGGTTGAGGGCAATCAATGCTGCTCATTAGGTTGAATGGAGCGTGCCTACGTGTTGGCTCATCAATTGCTCAGGATTATAGTAGGATGAACATGTGGCATGTTATATGACATCTGGTTGTTTACAGGGACGCTGGGCCCCGTTTTCCAGCAGGTGATGCTCCCCACCAATCGATGGATCCTCCCCGAGCCTGCTAGAGGTGTCGGCTTTTGTCACCGCTCCTAGCAATCGCTTGGGTTGTTTCTTCAAAAAACAAAAAAAAAACAAAAAATCTTTTTTTTTTTTCCCTTTTTTTTTTTTTTTTTTTACAAGGCTCACGTGCAAGACCTCCATCCTGGTGGTGGTTAGAGAACCACCGGGATTCAGGTTTTGCCTGGTGGGCCGCTCCGTCTATTGGTTGGGAGCGTCACCTGCTGGAAACCCGGTCCAGCGTCCCTTGAATACATCTTTACAAGTTTTTACATCATTGAGGCTGACACCACTGTGCTGGAAACGGGGTCCAGCGTTCCATAACCGAACTTTTACTTCCCTTCCGATCCTGTGGCATGGTCGGGTGTTGGGAGGAGGGGGGGGGGGGGGGGGGGGGGGCCCGGGGGGGCACAACCCTGTGAAAATTGGAAAGTGACTACCGCCTTTGCCCGAATAGAACGCCCGGTCATTGTAGCTGCTGTACTTGGTGCAACTTTCAGACTTTCAGTCCAGATGCGGCCATAATTACTGTGTTTTTTTTTTTTTTGAAATTCGGGTGAAGACTGTGAAAACCAAAAATGAAGGGACTCGGAAACCGGTGCGTCCTGTGAAGCAGATCGTCACACAACTTCCTAACTTGGATCCCATTGAGGGGTGGTTAGAAACGCGGTGAGTGAGACAGAAGGGCAGCCGCGTAGAAAAAAAAGAATTAGAGGAAGGGGAGGAGATGAAGTTGTATATTTGGCATTGCAACGACTTGCCATAATCATGATCATAACGTTTGATAGCGTCACCACAATACTCGATCCTCATCAGGACACAGCTTTGGGAATAGATGTCTTTCCCTTCAAGTTGTGTCCCCTACGTACGGCGAGGCAGGCGTTGCTACGACTGCTGACATAGCACTACCGTCTTCACCCAAATAGAACGCCCGGGAATTATAGCCATATTTGGGGCAACTTTCAGACCAGATGCAGCTATAATGACGAGGCTTTCTATTCGGGTGAAGACTGTAGCTAAAACGTTTTCAACAAATTCCGCTTTCTGAGTGTTCATACGTTCTTCACTTTTTTGCCAGTTTTTCGCCCTATTTCCTCTTCGGCGTTCGTTTTCACCTCACTATATTCTTCTTCCTCTTCCTCGTCAAATTTGTTGCAATGTCATTATGAGTATCAAGACCCATCCGACCGTAATCTGCCATGCGATAATTCACCCACAGTAGTAGCGCTCATTGGATCTCTTCCGCAACGGAGGACTTGTGCTTTTCAAATTTGTGCAGACAAAAGGTAAAGTATTACATTCCTCGCAACATGAGGGGAAAAAAAAAAAAGAAAAAAAAAAGAGGAATGTCACCCTCGAGTTTGGATCGGAAGCACAATCGAGTTTGGATTACCACTGGGTAATCGCCAGCAGCACTTTATGTCGCGGTGCTTGCACCGCCTTTGTTTTGGTCAGCTTTTTGTAATATTATACGAGCTGACACGCTCGGGGGACTTTGCGTATCTTCCATCTTCTACCTCCTCTTTCTCTTCTTCTTCTTCTTCTTCTTTCTTTTTCCCCCCTTCATCTTCGTCTATTCTTCATTGGCCCTAAATTTCATTTTGGCCTATTGTCGTGTGAGTTTTATTGCTTACTTCTCACTGCGAACATGGGTAGTCAAACTGCAAAAGTCACCAACGGGGAGAGATGGAGCCTCCCCGACGGTGCTAGATGCGTCTGCTCTTATCAGCGCACCTAGCATCCGATCGGGTTGTTCTCAGAAAAAAAAAAAAAAAAAAAAAAAAAGGAACACTTTCAAAGGCTCCTACCGCAAAGGAACAATACCCCAATTGAATGCGTGAACTACCGGAACTTCGGACACCAGGCTCAAGCAGTCTTCAACAAGCCCAGGGTTATGTAGAGGCCAAGGACCAGACCTGCGGTGATTGCTGGTAGCGGCAGCCAATGGTTGTCCTGACAGGATAGGCCACCTACCCTACCCATCCCCACGTCAATACTCCTAGCGCATCCCCTATCCCTACTATCCTACCTCAGTGTGACCACCACTCAGGACCATCACCCCACCAGCATCGAGGGGGACTTGGACCGATCCGACCGAACAGTAGTGACAGGCACCAGGGCTAGCAACCCAGCTCTGGTGGAAGCATAGTCGAACGAGCCTCGTCGTACGAATACTTCGGACGCCAGGCTCAAGCAATCACCTATTAGCCCCTAAGTAGACGGACTAGTAACTCATGCCCTCTACTCTCCCACCACACCACAGACCTAGCTGTATATTAAAGGCAGGGTACATATCATCGAGACGCCTACCCTATCCTATCACTACCCCATTATACATCTATCTACAATCACCTAGGCTACCCTGCTACTTGCACAGCACCTTCCCCTTCTGTTACGTTCTACACCGATCCTTCATCCGTTGCCTCCGGTTCCGCATATTGCTGCAATAGCGGCCCGAACCCGAAGTGTCGTGTCTCGGCATTCCTGCGGGCTACTTGTGGGTAGCATTCCCAGATCTTCCAAAACTCCGCCTCCCCTCCCCCTGAGTTCCTCCGGGACCTCTGCAGGTCCACCATGATGGTCGTTCGAAAACGTCCCAAGTTCCCAGGGACCTATTTCTCAGCGATTGCATGGTGTATGACTGCTTCTGGAAATCCGCTCGTTCATCGAGGTCCATATTGCCCATTACAGCAGGGCAGCTCTCGTTACTTCCATCGTGTATAGCTCTACCTTGTCTTCCCTGCCAAACACCACCAGGGCGCCCAGCCGAATCTATGCTAGGTCGTCCTCCATGACTGCTAGTGGGGACACCTCCACCGCTGCCAAGGCCCACCATCCTCCATGACTGCTAGTGGGGACACCTCCGGCGCTGCCAAGGCCCACCATCGCCAGAAAGTCCTTACTTCTCTGCACTGTACGCCCCTTTGCCTGTGAAAGGTAGTGGTGGTTTAAAAAAAAAAAAAAAAAAAAAAAAAACAGAAAGAAAGAAAGAAAGAAAGAAAGAAAGAAAGAAAGAAAAGAAAAGATGGGCAGTCAATCGCCTTGGAAAGGGCAAGCCATGCCTCCAGTCGCCGCCAGTCTGTGCTCAAGAGCCCTCCGGAATACCAACTACCGTACATGTGGGACACTGGGCCCGATGCTGGACCCGGTTTCCAGCAGGTGCAGCTCCACACTAATAGACTGGAGCTGTCTGAAACATAGAAGCCACCTACTGGGGGGATTCCCTTATCGATCCCAGTAAAAGATGCACCCGGGGACTTTTGAAAAAAAAAAAAAGAAAAAAAAAAAAAGAAGAAGATAAGGATAGCGCTTTAGTCCCTCGTTTTGCTGCCGATCTCTGCCTCCGCTTTCCTTTTTTTTTTTCTGCCAATTGCACTTGTCCTTTTCCTTTTTTTTTTTTTCCAGTTCATCTTTTTATTAGGGCCCAGTGCCCAAGGCCAGAAATACAATGGTACAGGGGCTAGGTCCCACTTGCACGAATTAAGAGATACTGACCGTAGATAGCAAAGATCAACGGCCGAAATCTCCTAATTTGCGCAAGTGGGACCTTGCCCCAGGTTCCAGATTCAGGGGACGTTAGGTCTCCAACCTGCTTCATGTCACAATGGAGCCCCTCCCCTGTGACAGCTCAATGAAAAGTCAAAGGAAATCGTAATGCTTTTTTTCTTTTTTTTTTTTTTTTTTTTTTGAAATCGTAATGCTAACAAACAATCACAGGAAATTACATTTCCTAATCTAGCAATAGTCTTAGGAGTAGTGGTACGAAGGTAGTGAAAGGCGAAAAAGAATTTGAGAGAAGAACATAGTGTAGTTAAAAAAAAAAAAAAAAAAAAAAAAAAAAAAGGAGCAAAAGAGTCGATCTACTGTGGGAAAGAGCCGAATTTGGAAATATCCGGTGCAGGCATCAATGGATGCCAAGGAGGGATTGCAGGCCCAATGACGGTGGAACCACATGACCCCAGCATGCAAGTTTCATCTTTGGCCAATCTTTTTGCCCCAATCCAGGCAGATGATGTGCCGAAGGTCGGTCTTCAGTCGATGAAGTACTTGCTGAACTGAAGGAGGCTCGCCATTTCTGACCACAGCATTACGTATACATAAGCTTGTGGTTTTGTAAAAAACAATAGTACAGTACCCAGAAGAATGGCATTCTTAATATTCCTTGTACCTTTCTCGGCCTTTTGGCTACGATCAAGTGTAGTATCTGTTCTGATCAATTTAATATCTGATCCGTGGTCCATCGGACCACACGATATTTAAAAAAAAAAAAGAATGGCATCATTGGTCCAGAGATCCCCGTGATGATGAGGGAGGAGAGCGGCGTTTTTAAGTATTGTCCACACTTCTCGAGCGTATTTGCATGTAACCCAAAGGTGTTGTTGGTCTTCCACAAGACGTCCTGTGGAGCAAACGGTGCAAAAAGGGGAGCCTTTATTCCGTCTACGATACAAAAAAAGCAGCAGTGGGAGTGGCATTGTGCATAATCAGCCAAAGTAAACCAGCATGTTTTTGGTACTGTTAGGGTGGGTAGAACACGCCAAAAAGCAGTGAGTTTGACCTGGGAGAGTTGAATCCCTAGCTGTCGCCATTTAATCATGACGCGCCAATCAACATCAATGTCGGGCAAGAGTTCCCTCGGTTTACTGACGATCTCTGCCTCCCCTCCAGCCTGGAGAGACTCTTCGAAGGAACACACACAAAAAAAAAGATAAGGACAGCACTTTCCTCCCTCATTTCACTGACGATCTCTGCCTACCCTCCCCCCTGGGAACAAGGGCCTCGCTCCACTACTCACCTTATGTGCACCATGAGAATGAATCTTCTGCTAGAACATGCAAAGCTACACCACCATATTTTTTTTGTCTTTTGTGCATGTGGTGGGCGGTGGATCGAGGCCCACAGTAAGGAACAAGATGCTTCATTACAGAGATCACATCCAAAACCATAGACTGTAATAAATGAGTAAACTTCTCGTACGAATTCGTTACACAAATAGTACTCGTGCCCTGCGTACGCGAGTTCAAACCTTTGTAGAGATCACAGCTATAACTAAGGACTGGACGGTTCTCTTACCACCGCCAGAATGGACGGCTTACACAGGGGCTTACAAAAAAAAAAACTGGACGGTTCTCTTACCACCGCCGCCGGAATGGAGGGCTTACACACGGGCTTAAAAAAAAAAAAAAAAAAAAAAAAAAAAAAAAAAAAAAAAAAAAAAAAAAAAAAAAAAAAAAAAAAAAGAAAAAGAAAAAGAAAAAGAAAACAAAAAGGGTCAACCTCTTGTAAGAATCGAATCCATAATTCGTACTACAAATAGTATTTGTGCCCTGCGTACGAGAGTTCAAACGGAATCAAACCTTTGTAGAGATCACATCCATAACTAGGGAGTAGTAAGGACTGTAAAAAAAGAGTTACCCTCCCGTAAGAATTCGTAATAGTAATACAAAATTACAAATAGTATTTGTGTCCTGAGTACAAAAGTTTGAACCTCCATACGACTTCAGAATAGTACTAAAGACTGCGAAATAAAAGTTTTAACTTCTCGACGTTCTCGTAAGTATTGTAAAGATCACACCCATAACAAAAAAGTTTAACTTCTCGTAAGTTTAACCAAGGACTGTAAAAAAAGAGTTACCGTTCCGTAAGAGTTCGTAATAGTAAATCGAAATTACAAATAGTATTTGTGTCCTGAGTACGAGAGTTGAAGCCTCCATACGACTTCAGAATAGTACTAAAGACTGTGAAAAAGGAATTAAAACTTCTCGTCAGAATTCCTAATATGAAACTATAAATAGTATTTGTGTCCCCAGAATGGTAGGAGCCAGAACCGTGAGGTTCTGTTGTTGCAAAAAAAAAAAAAAAAAAAAAAAGAAGTATTTGTGTCCTCAGTACGAAAGTTCAAACCTCCATACAACTTCAAAATATTATGTTTACTATGTTACCTTTTTTTTTTTTTTTTTGACATGAGAATCGGAAGTCTGTGAGTGTTACATGCTGCGCCCGCAACAGGCTGCACGGGCCATACCCAGGCCCGTGACGTTTTCAGGCCAAAAGCCTGAAAACAAGGGCCTACAGGCCCTGTGTCATTTCAGCCTGAAAGCCTGAAAACAAGGGCCTACAGGCCGTGTGTCGTTTCAGGCTAAATCAGGGCTGTCCGGGCCTGAGTGTTTTCAGCCTGAAACTGAGGGCCATTTCCGGGCCCTCATGAGTTCGGCCTGCCCCGAAACTCAAGCACCAGACCAGGGTTTTAGCTCAGGCCATTTCTGGCCTATTTTCAAGACAACCTTTGTTTGAGCTTCAACGCCAGGGTCTGGCACGTTGAGGCATTGGCAAGAGCAGCCTCCCGGACGGGCCAGCACTATATAGGACTGGCCCGCCCTGCAGGCCGGCAGGTAGTTCATAGGTACTTCCCAGGCACTTCACGTGCAGCTGAGGAGGCAGGAGGTAGTCTTCAGGATTCGGCAGCAGCACTCTGGAGGAGCGCTGCAGGAGTAGTATTAGCGCTAGCAGTAGTCTTCAGCGCTGGGAGCTTTGTAGCGTTAGCAGTAGTCTTCAGCGCTGGGCGCCATAGCTAGAGTAGTACCATAGAGAAAGAGAGAGATTGGGCGGAGGCCAGAGGGACTTACCTACAGCGCCATCACTCCAGCTTCGTCTTCAAGGTACCTGCAGCCCAGCGCCACCTTCACAGGTTAGTACCTGGCATATGAGAGAGAGAGAGAGAGTTCTTCTTCTTCCTCTTCTCAGTCCACCATCTCCCTCTCACCCTCTCGATATCTGACTTCACTGCATCACCAGACTATGAGAGAGAGAGAGAGAGCTTGGTGACATGTGGATCCAGACTCGACATTGGACTTCAGACATTTTGACGAGGGATTATTTGGGACTTGTAACGAAGACTTGTTGCGGATGACATTCCCATCTCTCCCCTCCTCTTCTCCGTCTGATCCTCTCCTCTTCGTCTGTGCATGAAATGGACCTGGCCCCCTCTTCCTGTGTATAGCGCCAGCCTCCCTTCACACCGTGTGGTGAGAATGATGTATGTTTGGTCTGCTTTGCAACATTGATTGGGCTAGTCATTAGTGTTCTAGTATTCTGCTGCGCTATCTTGCACTACGTGGTAAAGGTCAGTTCCCGTCAGGTCAGGATCTGTATCTAAGTCTTCCCTGCGCTATCAAGCACCATTTTGTATGTATCGGAATGCACATTGCTTGTTGAGATTCCACTTGCATTGCATTGTCCATTCAGTCCTTTTTATCACATTGCGGATCCTCGGTTCTACATGTACATCGCCCAACTGGGCATGTAACAGTGAGTCTGTTAGCTGTTGAGGCAAGAATCGAACTTTTAACTTGTCGAGAGCCTGGTACCTGTTTACAAGAGTCGATTTTTTGGAAGATTTCCGCGTGCGAGTAGGCGTCTATTCCCTGCTTGCAATTTCTCCTGGAGGAGGTAGAACAACTATAATCCAAATGATATTATTTAGAAGTATTGGTACTACAGCCAATTGGAATTTTCTTCTTCAACTGGGGAAAGAAAGAATAAAGAAAAAAAACTTTAAAAAAGAAAACAACAACAACAACAACAATGAGAATTTCCATCCACGCAAGCTCTCGCTTATCTCGTAAAGAAGACTGCATATGCTTTTTTGGGTCGTTCGGCCAGCTGCGAACTTCGGCATCAAATACAACCTGACAACCATCAATGGATGACCCAGCGGCAATTTTTTTATCTGTCACTGTCTACACATCTGGTTATTATTACAAGGCATGAAAAGGACAAGGGAAAAAGAAAGAAAGAAGCAGAAGCAGAAGCAGAAGCAGAAGCGGAAGCGGAAGCGGAAGCAGAAGCAGAAGCAGCACAAGCACAAGCACAAGCACAAGCACAAGCACAAGAAGCACAAGCACAAGCACAAGAAGCAGAAGCAGAAGAAGCGCAAGCAGAAGCAGAAGCAGAAGCAGAAGCAGAAGCAGACGCAGAAGCAGAAGCAGAAGCAGAAGCAGAAGCAGAAGCAGAAGAAGCAGAAGAAAGAAGCAGAAGAAGCAGAAGCAGAAGCAGAAGCAGAAGCAGAAGCAGAAGCAGAGAAGCAGAAGCAGAAGAAGAAGAAGAAGAAGAAGAAGAAAGATGATGTACGTACATGGAAAGGATACGGATGGCGTGCGTGCATGGAAAAGGCGAGGATGCGGCACGTACATTACGCATGTACACACACTGTGGTACACGTATCAAAGGGGAGAATGGGCATTTACACTTTGTACATGACGGACTGGTTGTTTGGAGCACCATCCGGAGAAGGTGGCAAGGAGAACTAATGCACACCGGATCAGTCGAGAGGGAGCTGGGACAGCCACCCTCGACAGAGCAGTAACCACTTCTCAGCAGGAGTGTGTGTGTGTGTGTGTGTGTGTGTGTGTGTGTGTGTGTGTGTGTGTGTGTGTGTGTGTGTGTGTGTTGTGTGTTGTGTGTGTGAGAGAGATAGAGAGACCCCTATGTACTCAAGACTGCTTTCGTCACCATCGGCAGCACTGGTCTGTTCGACACATGCACACCCACCAAGCCACCCACCGCTCCACTTCGAGTCGTTTCCGGGGCGATCGTGCTTCATTTGGGTCCTTACTACGTGGGATCAGATAAAGAGGTCCTAGGAGATCCACCCACGTGGCAAGAGTTCGGCTACGCATGGTGATCAGTTGTTCGTCGCTATTGGCTAGCATTTATACACACCAAAACCACCCTGCAGCAACTCAGACGTGCCCCTGTGTTCACCCATTGCTCAACTGTCAGGGCTATTGTTGTTGTCATCATCAATTACCGCTCCACCGATCTGGTGGTGGAGGATTGCCCATTCGCGTCTTTCGGCTCATTACGCGAATCTGCATGGCTGACGTGTTCCCTCCCCTCCGATTGGCCCTTTAATTGACCATGCATGTAATCGAACCGGGGGGGAGGAGGGGGGGTCTCACCACATGAAACTGCAGATGCTGCTACCCATGTGCACGCGGGCCCCGACTATTCGCTAGCCTGTGCCGGTCTGCAGCCGGACCTGAGCTCTGTGATGCAACCTTCTAGAAGCTTCCTGTCTCCAAGAGCGGTTACACCGAGATCGTCTCTGAGTTCGGTCGTAGTGACGGTGAGCAGCACTTTGCCGTCCACACGGTTTTGGAAGAACGCTTCGGAATACTTGGCGAACCCTTTGCTCTCCAACCAAACGGACACTTCCGCCGCCGACCAGGCTCGAGGGTCTCCTGATGGTGTGCCAGAACTGGCTAGTCGCCGGTCAAACTCCAGGAGCTCTTTCTCCCGCGCCACCCTGTCGGTCTCAAGGTTGTTCGCAGCGATGTCAACGTCGGCGAGGGCACGGCGACGACGCCTTTCTTCTTCTTCTTCCTCCAACTGCACTCGACGTTTCTCAAGCTGCAGATGGATCAATCCCAAGATAAGCGCTAGCAAGCAACCGGGTCCACCTACTCCTACTCCTCCCCCCAGTACCCGTCCACAACCGATCATTCCACCAGTCAAACAGCTTGCGGAGGTCATGCCACCTGTCGTCACTCCCAACAGGGAGACGACGAGCGGTGCGGCGTAAGCAATTCCGTTCCACAGGAACGCAGATCTTCTTGCAGTTGTGAAAGACCGAAAATTCCGACTTTGGATGATGGCTACTGGCCAAGCCAGCCAGTGCACCCCCGGCAGTAGGCTCACTAATGTGACCAAGGTCCATCGAACGGCTATTGTGGACTGTTGATCAGATGCCATGTCAGAAGATCCATAAAGGATCCTCCTCGACTTCCGCTGTTTCCCTCCTCCCCCCTTTCCACCTGGTTTTCGAAGCCGTTGACGACGCTCCTGCGCGGAGCTGGCGGCAGCAACTGCTTTCTTGTACGACCAGACTCCCGCGGTAAATGTGCCTACCAGAATTGAATTGACGAGGAACCGTGCTGCAACCACCTGCAGAGCCGGTCGCACGACGAACAAAGCAGTTGCCCAGCTTGGCAGGAAAAGGGAGGAGGCACCTGTCCCCAGAACGAGCGCCAGAGCAAACACAACAATAGGAATTCCAATCATGCACAACAGGGCAAACAATAACAACTGGAAGACAGGGAGAATGACGAGGAAGAGCACGGCCGTGGTGGTCCCCACCACCAGTGCCCCGAGGAGAAGGACGGGGATCCACAAGGCAGTCGCAGAGACAATGACAGCAAGAGCCCCACTCACAAGGGCCATACCAGCCGCTGTGAAGACAATCAGTTGCGTCAGAGACCCAGACGTCTTTGAGATCTCCCGGCGTCCGTTGTCTTTCTCCTCCTCCTCCTCCTCCTCCTCCTCCTCCTCCTCCTCCTCCTCCTCCTCCTCAGTCCACATGGTGGGTCTTCTAGCCGCTGCGACACTCGCAATCCGGCGAAGAGGATGACTACGACGACCAGTCCTCTGCTTCATGTAATCGCCGAGATCGCACGAGTTACGGTTCACGTCATCATAGCAACAACCAGCGGCGGATGCCATATCTCGGTCCCTCCCTACCAGCAGGTGGGATCGGCACAGACATTCCGGAAGCCGGCCCGCTGTTTTCCAGGGTCCGTCGACGAGGGAAGAAGGGTGAAGAAGGGACCATCTACGACACCTGGACACCGCCAATCGTGGTGGATGCGAGGCAGCGGAGACCGTGGTGGCCATCTGCGGCTGACATACTGGGCGGTTTGCAGCTCTGTGAAGCATCGCAACACAGTTAGGGCAACAATATGGGAGGTGCAGAAGAGAGTGAGCAAGAGGGGTTGTGAGAGCATGACGAGGAAGAGAGCGCGACGAGGGGGAAGCAGGAGAAGAAAAACCAAAGGGAAAGGGGCATTCCTGCAAACAACATCTGTCCTCTATCGCCCGCTGCCGGGAAGGAAAGGAATGGCGATGACCGCCGATTCGGACTCCGAACCCGGCACCGACCAATGCCCTGCACCTCCTATCCCAAAGTGATGCAGCGCCATGCGAACAGTGACAGGACGTCGACAAACGCCCGACGTGCATGGAGGGGGAGGAATGGCTACAATTACCAAGTCGTACCCGGACCCTGAACCCGGCATCAGCAAATGCCGTGCACCTCTTGTCGGCAAGCGATGCGCTGCCGTCCGCACGGTCAGCAGTTGCTGACAATTGGTCGACGCCAACGTTGCGGAAGCACCTCGCACTCGCTGACCGTGGACACCTCCTACTGCAACCACGTAAAGCAGATGCGTAAACCGGGCCACGACTCCGTCGGCTATGATGGATCACCCACTCTGTGTCCGCAGTTGGCAAGACATTTGCAAATGTGATGTGGCCATTTCCCACAGGTTGATGCACCGACATGGCCCGTGAGAGTCCCACATGCTTGACCATGTGATCCACGCCCTCGCAGCGAGCACTCCCAAGCATGCAGTCTGTCATCCCGATGTCAAAGAAGCCGAGGTCCCAACATCTGTTCAGATTGAACCACACAAGGGGAATCGGTCATATAAAACAAAAGAAAAAGAAAAACAGAAAACTATCGGAACCACACAGAAAACGTTGTTGTTTTTTTTGGTTGAAATTTGAATCTTTTTTTTTTTTTAAAGAAGGGGTGGCCTAGCTCAGTTGGTACACCCTTGAGCTGTTGAAATACGGACCCGAGTTCAAACTCCACTGCAAGCAGATGAGTGAAATACTACAATTTTGAAATCCCTAAGGCCGGTCACTTCGACATGATGATATCTCAAGAGTCAAGGCCATCGCCCTTTGAAAAAAGACGACGAAGACGACCACGACGAAGAAGAAGAAAGGACAGCCTTAAGGTGTGATCATTGAACTGGCCAGCCCTAGGTAATTCAAAGTCATTTTAGTTAACCAGGATTCAAACTCATCTCTGTGTCTCAACTTTCAACAGGTTAATTTTTTTATTTTTTTACTTTTCTCAACAGGTGAATAGGTGTACCATTCCGCCACATGGGCTGGGTAAAATAGAAAATGGAAGCCTGGCTTGGTTTGCTGTGGCGCCACTTCAAATGGTCATCCGACGAAAGCACACACACACACACAGAGAGAGAGAGAGAGAGAGAGAGAGAGAGAAGAGTGGCAGAGCGAGACCCGCCACAAGCCGTTGTGCATGCCAATTTTTGTCGGAGTACAGGCTTGCCACTGCCTACTTTGCAGGACTCTCCTGCGCAGATCTGAAAAAAGTTCAAAAAACAAACAAACAAACAAAAAGCAAACAAAAAACTAAAAATTAAAGATAATAATAAAAAAACAGAACGAGCACCCTTTTTTTTCCTTCCTTTCTACATGCCAGCCAGCAGCAAAACTGCTGAGAAGCGAGTGCTGAAGCGAGCCCGCGCGAAGAAGCGCTGGCTCACGTTTCTCAGGCTTGTGCTCCAGGTACTTAATTTGGAGACTGCCGTTAGAGAGCTAGTGGTGCCTGCTCTTATCAGCACCCCTAGCATTCACTTGGGTTGTTGTTTAACCACAAAACTAACAAACAAACAAACAAACAACAACAACAAAAAAAAAAAAAAAAAAAAAAAAAAAAAAAAAA
>BFEA01000823.1:394970-408647 GCA_003427395.1 Chara braunii | reverse complement strand
CCTCTGGGAGGTTAGTTACTGACATGTTTGGCCATCGGTTTAGTGTCACCATCGGTTGGTGACATGGCCATCGGTTTAGTGACATGCCCTCTGGGACGTTAGTTAGTGACATGTTTGGCCATCGGTTGTTTTGAATCCAGAGGCATCCGTGGGACAATGGCCGTCAACATGCCGCGCTGCTGTAACGATCAGGACTCTGTAAAATGGCACTTTTGAAAAAAAACAAAGATGGTAGTTTGTTTCAGGAACTTTTTGTTCTTTTCTGCGAATCTTTTTTTTTTTTTTTTTTTTTCAGTTTTCTCTTTCGTCCTGTCACGAGGGACAGCCAAAACTCTCCTCATTTCGCACATTTGTCTTAACTATTGTCACATATCGTTTTTGTCCCCGTATTACGGGGAAAATCAGATGAGTGTCATGAGTGTTCTCTTTTTTCTTCAGGTTTTGTCTTTGTCTTTCTTATTTTGTGGGATGAGCATCTTCGCCTGTCACTCAGCTCCCCSAAAATTATGATGATGAGTACATTGACAAACTGACAAAGTAACGGATGAAAGTTTCCTTTTCTTTTTATTCCCTTCCTACCTACCTTTTCCCTGCGCGAAGTTGTCACCACAGTGGATGGAATAAGAGTAGCATGCTTGCTGGTTCGATCACATGTTCGCTGGTTACATCACATGTTTCTTGATTTTGGCCGTTCTATGTAGAATGCGTAGGTGAACCTGCCTTGCGCTATGTGTGTGTGTGTGTGTGTGTGTGTGTGTGTGTGTGTTGTGTGTTGTGTGTGTGTGTGTGTGTGTGTCAGTGTGCCTGTTTTCTCTTTCTCTTCAGCCACGTCATGAGGCCGTCCACTGACAGCTCTTCAAGTACCGCACAGTTTTTTATGCATGTGTGCATGCAGGCGCAAGGAATGTTGAAGTAGCTCTCAGTCGGGTATACGATGACTGCGCAGATGTCATAGCACATGGATTGTTTTCTTTTTTTTTTTCTTTTTTTTTTCGGCTTCATCTTTCTCTGAATGTTCACAAAGTTGTGTTATATTGTCGTGACACAAAAGTATTGCGGAATATTCATCTATCTCTGAATGGATCTGGCCTCACCGGTCATAATCGATTATTACCTGTCACAAAGTTGTGTTATATTGTCGTGACACAAAAGTATGGCGGAATAATACGATCACGAAGATGGTGATAACGACGACGATGATGATGATGATGGTGATGATGATGATGGTTGTTTTGATGATGGTAATGATTATTACAACAGGGGAAGATGATATTTTAAAGGTGCAAAACGAGAGTGAATCTTCTGCTAGAACATGGAAAGATACAGCCACATGATTTTTGTCTTTTGTGCATTTCAAGAGTAGTGCAGCAAGGCCCACATTGACACGAAAAAAAAATTGGACGTCGTACGTACTTCATAGTGCCACGGCCTCAGAATGCCGAATCTGTCAGGTCCGCAGATTCGGGCACAGGGAGTAATGATAACGATTTCGCCTTTAGTTCTTTTATTTTTTCAATAAATTCACAGAATACAAAAAATTGACGAAAAGGTCTTTATGGAATTGACAAAAAATGCGAGAAAATAGTTTTTTAATCACGAAAACCGTGTCGCACCGTTGAGCTAGCTCAACTCAACGGTGCAAGTGGGACATGGCCCCGGGAAATCGTAAAAAGTTCTAAAAACAATGTAATTTGGAGTTTTACTGTCGAGGAACAAATTACAACGTCAGTAGGCGCGTGATACATATCCCGGCAGGCCCGACTTCCCGAAACTTCCGGTCGCATGCATGCAGCATGGGAGAAAAATGGCTGGAAAACGTACTGGTCGTCTAAAGCAGCTAGAAATAGGGGAACCACGGTGTTGTCGAGGCCAAGGACCAGACACACGGTGATTGCTGGCAGCGAGCAGCCGATGGTTGTCCTGACTAGGTAAGGCTAACTTCCAACCCTATGATTGCTGGCAGCGAGCAGCCGATGGTTGTCCTGACTAGGTAAGGCTAACTTCCAACCCTATCCTCGCATCATTACTCCTAGCGCAGCCCCTATCCCCACTATCCTACCTCAGTGTGACCAGCACTCAGGACCATTACCTCTACTGTGTATCCCACCAGGGTGTTGTCGAGGCCAAGGACCAGACACACGGTGATTGCTGGCAGCGAGCAGCCGATGGTTGTCCTGACTAGGTGAGGCTAACTTCCAACCCTATCCTCGCATCATTACTCCTAGCGCAGCCCCTATCCCTACTATCCTACCTCAGTGTGACCAGCACTCAGGACCATCACCCTGCCAGTATCGAGGGTATCTTGGACCGAATAGCAGTGACAGGCACCAAGGCTGGGTAGTACCCAGCCCTACCGATAGTGGACACGGAAGCGCAGGAACCTTGTCGTATCGGGAACTTCAGACGCCAGGCTCAAGCAGTCTTCAACAAGCCCCAGTAGACAGAGCAGTCTTTCCCAGAAGTTGGCACAAGCACCTAGGCAAGGCAGGTCGGCGCCCACGGACACATCCTGCCGTCCTTCCCCTAACTTGCCCAAGGCTAGGCGGAACGAGCCGGCGCGACTTATATCCCTACCCTACCCTGGAGTCCGACCCTGGAGTCCGAGCCAAGCACGAGCGGACTCCCTGACACAATCGAGCGGTTCTATTCCAGCACCAGCAGGAACCACAGCCAATGGCACCCTATCCTCTACCTATACCTGCTCCCTCTGAAACACGTGCTAGACCCCGCTAGGCGACCAGATTCCCCCAGACGACGTAATAGTATAGTGGTGTGCAGATGCGCCCGTAGGCTGTGTGAGGGCCCGTCGGCTGTGAATAGTAATGTGGAGATGCCCGTAGGCAGCATGCTGCGTAGCGAGATGCGTGTGCCCAGAGGCCGGATACGTGCAGTACTATGCAGAGGAAACTATGTCTGTGTAAACTGTGTATTGCGTCCAGTGGGCCATGTGTTACGGTGTGTGAACGGATGACGGGCCAAATTGGACAAGACCCCCCCCAAAATCCCTAGCCAGACTCAAACCCATAATAATCTATAGCATGTGACCGGAAGACTCTACCATGTGTGTAACAGTCACAAGTGGTACGTATGTAAGATATGCCAGAGTGGGGAGATCAACAGAACACCCAAGATCAACAGTGGCACGGAACCCCCGTGGCGTCAAGACCACCCCAACATACAACACCATGGACGATCCCTTGCGTGGTGCACAGGCAGTGTCTGTACTACCGTTTCCCCCGAACACAACGCACCCTTATTTTGGCTGTATCTGACCGGAAATATAGCTTTGAAACATTCATTATCAGGGTGCATTATGTTCCGGGGAAGACGATAGCTTACCTGTGTCAGCCCAAGGGGTTATGCAAGGGACCATGCGTGCCTCGTCAAGACCCAACATCCAACACTGTGGACGATGACCCAACATACAACACCATGGACGATCCCTTGGGCGGTGCACAGGCAGTATCTGTAATAGCGGCGTACCTGCATCAGCCCAAGGGGGTATGCAAGTGGCCATGCTTTATGTAAACGCCCGCTGGTGCCTTCTGCGCAGATGTGCGGAGTTTTGAACTACAAGGCCCATTGAACGAACAAAAAAAGTTCCTAAAAGACTGAATAAAAAAGTGGAGACCACAATGCCCATTGCCAAATGGTGCCCTAACCACAGAGTCACAGGCCAATATTGTTGCTGCATAGCAACCAATGCTGGCTTGGGGGGCCAACAGGTTATCTTCAGTGGGTAGGACACCAAGAATGCCCAGGCATGTAGGTGGGTGAGGGCAATGGGGATTGAACCCGCGACCTTCTCAATGCAACTTTTGTGCCTTTTTTTTTTCTTTTTTTTTTTATCAACTTTTATGCCTTACCAACTGAGCTAGACCCGCAGGCCCAGTAAGCCTTCCTTACGGATAGTGCAGAAAACAGCTCTTATACACATCTAGATGTGTATAAGAGACAGGGACAAGCTGTGGAGCTTTCAGAGGTATTAATATTTATATATGCATGATATGAAATTCATTTTTTATGTTATCATAATTCAATAAACATGACATACAATAGAATACCAAACGAAAGTTTCGAGGGGGGGGAGCAGCGTTACCAGGCGACTAGCATAGCGCTCCGTTAACGCTGTCACCGAGCGCGGGTAGCGCGCAAGGTGCTACCGGCCGTTCACCTCGCCACCGCGACGAGGCACGGAGGAGACCCTGCTCTCTCTCTCATCGAGAGTGGGGTATCGCCCGCAATGCAGGAAGTCTCTCCCTGGTAGTCCAGTTAGGTTTAGGGTAACTTGAGCTATGGTAAGTGGTAATTATCGGGACACGGTGAGTTTTCCTTTGCAGTCAGGGTCGGCCCCGGTTTCGTTCTCAAAGCCCGCGGGGCTTCAGAGTCGTTCTCGCCGCCATATCCGGAAGTATCGGACCGCTGTTTCGAAAGGAAGAAGTTTTGTTCGAAGAGGGGACTGACGAGGTCCGGCACTAGCACTGACGGGGAGAGTCAGGGAGGTTCCCTACCCCATGTACAACGAAAAGGGTACAGAGAGCCTAGAGGGAATGCTCACCCGGGCTTCCCGGACTTGGTGTGTATCGTGGCGATAATCCTGTCTAGGGGGATTAGTAAACTCTAAACAAAATTCGTTTGTCCACTGAAGTGAAGGTCTGGGAGGGATCTGGTTGTGTATCTGCACCTGGTTCTACAGTAGAAGCCCTACTCTTCGGTCCGAAAGCCCCGTGAGGCTTCAGAGTCGGATCCGCCGCCATATCCGGAAGTCTTGGTCCACTATTTCGAAAGGAACGGGTAAGGATGTAGCAGGTGGCTGGCTGGGCCTGGCGTTAATTGCGTCGGGGTGTGACAGGGGGGACTCCCTTCCCCTTACATCGCGAAAGAGGCTCTGAGAGCATGTGCTGTCCGCTCACCCGGACCTATTGGACTCTTGGTGTATCAAGGCGATAATCCCGACTAGGGGAGGGCAATTCCAGCTCGCAGCTCGTTTGGCCAAAAAGGGGAGAAGGGCGGCCAGGCAGGAATCAAACAAGGGAAGAGGTGAGATCTGGCCCTCGCGATGTAACTCTCATTAGGTGGTAACGCCATATCCGGTCAAATCTGGAACCAAGTTTTACCAACAAAAAGGCCGACTTGTAGGATTGAAGTAAGTTGTCCGCTCGTCGTTGCACGGAGACACGGGAAGATCCGGTCCTTTTGGGGGGCGAGAGAGGTGTTCTCCCGCTAAAAAGATACTTCTATCTAAGAGTATTAATTCCCGGAGAGTATAACCTAATCATGGAGTAAATGGTAAATCGTGGAGGGGGTGGGCGTTACCAGGGCGGAAGGGTAGTGGAAGCTCAGTGTTAGAGCAATCGGAACCGAACTTCCTTCCACTAGCACTACAGCGAGGGAAGGAATAATCAGGGGTCAGCCATATACAGCCGAGGGAGGTGGGCGTTCGCCCGGGGATTAGGCTCAAATCTCGATCTGGACGCGAGGGAGTATATAACTCGAAAACTGGGCAGGAACAAGGGAGGTCACGTGTGGGTTAAATACAGTAATCAGTCGGTGTGTATTCTAATTGTCAAAAACATAGATTTCCGGGGACGGATTCACAAGTGCGACAGGGAACCGCCTCAAGTTGATGCCGGGACCGGGGTAGAAGCTACAGCGGGTCTACCTCGTCAAAGCACCAGAGGATAGTGCAATCGGCCCGTCATCCGTTCGAGAACTGGAGCACTAGAGGTGGAGGGAAAAACTCTCGGAATACTAGTAAGCGTCCGTGGTCAGAGTTCGCACCGGGTCTAGATACACCCAAGAGCACACGGGGACACACCAACAAGGCAGGGGGAGTTGTTTAATGCCTGGTGAATCACGCATTGGGTGTGTTACGTCGGGGGGGGTGCTCCATTACAGATGTAGGGGTATAAGTTGCATGCCGGTGAAGAGTTAATTTGCCCAGGAGCCAGATGTAGGAAAGCCCCTCGGGATTAAGAGGATTGAGCCACGCAGGCGGCGGGTAATATCAAAAGAAGACAATTGGACTGAACCCACTCGAATATTCCGGGAAGGAGGAGCCAGCAGAAGCACAGAAAGGGGCCAGGGATCGCTGGGTAGACAAAGTAGAGTGGCCGGGGACAGGAATTTAGTACAAACCAGTCCAGTGCCTGGCAGGGAGTTGAGGAACCCTGCCCTGTGCGTTCGGTGGAAAAGCTATCTCCCAGGCACCAGGGTAACTCTGTCCTATCGTGCGAAGAGTTGATCACTGGGGGAAGCAGCTGTCTCATATCAGGACTTAGACTATAGGTGGCCCAACGGGGTCGCTGAGCATACGACACCGCACTAAGTCTCGAAGCAGGTATTAGACAAATGATGGAGGGGAACCTGTCGAGAGTAAGGGACTCAGTAGGCCGCTGCTATGATGGAGTCTGCCCGGACGACTTAAACTTGGGCATAGTGGTAGAGGATGAGGAAGGGAGAAGATTCGTAGTGGATGAAGCAGTAGATGAGGTGAAGGAACAATGGTTAAAAGAAAGGTCTGTTGTAGTAATATTCCAGGGGGAAGCAAGGAAACTGGCCCGTTCAGTGAAAGAAGACCTGATTAGAGCCTATGAGGATGGATGGACGGCGAGGAGACTGTTTCAACCAGGGGCCAGAAGAGGCAGAGTGAAGTTCGAAGGCCCAAATGTGGCCTCCTACGTAGCAAAGGCGAAAGAGAGAGCCGATTGGCTGGTGCAACAGAGAGAAATGAAGATAACACTGGGGAAAGACGAGTACCTCGTCCAATTCAGACCGAGGCTATCCAGGCAGGAACTGCAAGATGTGAAGATCCAGGAAGCTGAGACGAAGTTCTGGATCATGGCCCTGAGGGTGCCTCTAGAGGCCTACTATTTCTTACTCAGTGCAGTGAAGAGCATGTTGGTGAAGTAATCTCAGTCCACTCGCCGGAGTACGACAGTGATCGCCCAAGGTTGATGAACGTCAAGTTTGATATGCCACTCGAGGCGTGTGGCAGTATTGAAGACGAGTTGGTCATTCAATCCCCTAAAGGGGTAAGATGGAAGGTGGATATTGTATCCCCATACTCGGACTGGTGCCGGCGCTGCAAGCAATATTACCACACGGAAGAATGCTGCCCCAGGTTCAATCAAAACGGAGAAGGGAGGAGGCATAATGGGGAGAGACAGGGAGGCCACAAGGCTCGGTTCCGTCAACATCTGATGAATCAGGTGAGGCCCAATCAAGAGGACACAGCGGAGAGAAGAGAGACACACACAGATGAACAGGCACATGTACAACAGCAGGTCAGACCCAGTCAGGGCCAGGAGACGCTGGGCCCGAGAGGACAGGCGGAGCAGGCTCAGGCCTGGTATGAGGGGTCGACAGGCCAAGGCCACGAGGTGCGATGCTCAATGCCGTATGGAATGCCAAACTTACCAGCTCAGGTGCCCGAGTTGGGTGGGCCTGGTCCAAGCTACCTTGCAGGACCTGGAGCATTACAGCCACAGGGCCCCTGGTTTCAGAGCAGGGGGCCCCCAGGTGGCGGGCATGGATGGGAAGGAAGTCAGGTTCCCCGAAATGGGCAGTCCCTGATGACCCCTTGGGGCCCCAAGGAAGAGTGGCAGACAGGCAACAGAGGCATGGGTGGGTTCTCAGGGGGAGGCACGGCCCGTGCGGCCCATGCTGCCTCTCCCCTGCAGTGGCACGATCATTACCAGACAGGGGGGGACGTCAACGTGTACCAGCACCCAAGCTTCGGGGAACTTCCTCTGCAGGACCGGCCCAATTTGGTTTTTCACCCACAACCTCGGTACCCAATGGGAGTGTACGACTGGAGGAATATGCCACAGGGCAAAGGATCCGCTTCCGGGGACCCGTCTCGTTGGGAAAAAGGAGGGAATTTCAACCTGAATAGAAGAACGAGGAGAACCAACAGCAGGAGGTGGGACACATGGAAGGGAGAAAGCCGGGACCGCAGAGAGGGCTGTACGCATGACTGCCGCCAACAGTCACCGGACCATGCAGAGGGTGTCAGGGAGGAAGAGGCAGCTCGAGGCAGAGTCCACAGCACGCTGCACGGGCGCACAGAAGACATCCAGGAAGAGCTGTCAAAAACATCAGTGACATCTCGGTCGAAAGTCCGGTGGGGTAGTGAATGTAGCGAAGAAGATAGAAGATCTGCAGCAGCACGCCCAGCAGCCACGACATCATCGTTGGAGAGCTCAGCTGAGTCCGGAAGGAGGAACCTGACCGATCGTGAAACTGAAGGTAAACAGAGAGGGAACAAGGACAATCGGACAAAGGCACTGGAGAAGAATCAAATGGAGACAGTGCAGCGATGCCTAATCCCCATCCTATGCACAAGAGCAAATGAGGGCACCTATTTCTTGGCTGTCTCAGATGTTGGGGGAAGACCGCTGATTCCATCCATGGAGGTTGACAAGACACCAACTCCGAACACGATTCTGGACACAACGAGGAAGTTGTACGGGGAACATGTGCCAGTGCGCCTCATCCCGCACTCCTCAATGGTTAATGTGGTTTGTGAAACAGTCCAGGGGTACTCCAAGATGTACTTCCCCCTTATGGACGCCCGCATACCTGAAGAAGCAGTCAGTCCCCTGGCGCAGTCAGGTATCAGATGGTTTCCCACCGATCTGATAAGGGAGCGGAATTCTGCAGAGCTGGAATCCATTCAAGTTCTTCCAGGCATCTCAGCGTTAGTGTTACCCAATGTGAATGACAATCTACCAAGGGAGGAGGATCTGCACTCTGCCTTCCTAAATACTAGCCTGGTAGAAGAGTGGCGTTCCTCTTCTAGAACCGGTTCGTCCAGGTGCAGCGCCCAGGCCAAATCAAGACACACAGACAGGAGCGGCGCCGGGCGTAACAGTGCACCTGCTTCGAGCCACGGCCAACAGCAGTCAGTTTCCCGCGATTACAAGCGGAAGCAGTACAAGTCAATGGACAGAATTAGAGTAGCAACATGGAACATCCAAGGACTGGGGGACGCTAACGGGAGATCGAAGAAGAGGCGGTTCAAAAGTTGGCTGCATGAGAAGAGAATTAACTGTGTAATGGTGCAAGAGTTTAAATTGAACGACGACAAACTGCGGGAATTAGCTCTATGGTGGGAAGGACCACAAGTTTGGGCCCCGGCCTAGGGTACGCGTGGAGGAGTGGGTATTCTGCTCCACAGGGACCTCCAGGCCCTGGTAATTGACTCGGAGGTGGATTTGTGGGGCAGGCGGGCCTGGATGAAAGTTGGGATCGGGACGGAGGAATGGGTTTTCATGACAGTATATTCCCCAAATGAAGTGGGGGAGAGAGCAAGTTTCTTCCAAAGACTGCTGACGCAGATCCCCAAGTCCGACAAGCTGGTGCTGGCAGGCGACTGGAACGTGTCGCTGGACGAAGCACTCCGACTGGGTTCTCACTCTGCAGACAGGAAGGATGTACAGGCTCTCCTGGAGCTCAGTGCAGAGTTGGCCCTCGCAGACCCCTTTCCAATTCTGAACCCGGACGACCCGGATTACACCTGGTTTTCACACATGCATAGGGACAGACAGGTGGTAACAAGTCTCCGCCGGGACTTCTTCCTCCTGAGTGAACAAGTAGCAGAAAGGATTACAACGGTAAGGCAAATCTGCAGTCCGATTTCAGACCACGAGCCGGTTCTCGCGGAGCTCAAGCTGCACACAGGCCTGGAAAGAGGAAGGGGCTTCTTCAGGCTTAACAGCCAAGTCTTGGAGGAGCCAGGGATCAAGAGGTGGGTCGAAACGCACATGGCAGCCTGGGTGGAGGCCAAACTGCTGTTTGAAACCTCCGCAGCCTGGCTGGACGGAGGTATTGCGATCACTTCCGGTATACTTGATGTGTGTTCCAGGATCCTGGCAAGGGCTAGGAACAAAAAAGAAGCGGACTGCAGAAGGCGGGTGGAGGAAGCGGAAGAAAGGATGGAGGGGCATCCGATCTCAGCAGTGGTGTGGGCGGCAGAAAAGGAGAGACGGATGTCAGAATGGGACAGTTTACAGGCTGTGAAACAAAAGAGATGGGTGGAGCTTCTGCAAGAAAAGGGGATAGAAACGAACGACACACTGTCCAAGGAAACCTTTCAGAAACTGCAGCCGAGAAGAACACAGCAGCAGATGATAGAACTCAAGCACCCATTCGATTCTTCGCCCCCCTCTGCAGGCTCAGCTACCGGCATGCTCAACTATGCAAGGATGTACTACTCCGACATTCTTACCTCCAGACGTCCGCAGGAAGACTTGAACACAGACCTGTCTCAGAAGTCAGACATGTGGAACGACACAGAAGTCCCACTGCAAGATGGGGCTAGGCTGGACTTGGACAGGCCCCTCACCTTGGAGGAGGTATCCCAAACCCTGAAGTCAATGGCAAAGGGTAAGTCCCCAGGGGTGGATGGTCTCACAGTAGAGTTTTACGTCGCTAACTGGGACATCTTTGGGCCGTTGCTGGTAGAGCTATACAATGAGGTCCTTGTCGGGGGTAGACTAGGAAGGGGAATGACACACGGAGTGATTGCAGTACTATTCAAGAAAGGGTACAAAGCAGATGTGAGGAACTGGAGACCGATTTCACTTCTGAACGTTTCCTATAAAATCCTAGCCAAATCGTTAGCCCGGAGATTAGGGAGGTACTTACCGGGGTTGGTCGAAAGGGATCAGGGAGCTTTTGTGCAAGGGCGGTCTATCTTTAACAACATTGTTACAGCTATGGAGTCGTTGGAGATCGTTCAGGGGGAGAACCTAGACACTGCAGTTCTCCTACTAGACTTGGAGAAAGCATATGACAAGGTGGGTTGGACATTCGTCCTTACCACCCTGCGGAGAATGGGCTTCGGAAACAGTTTCTGTTCCTGGATTATTGCCATGTACACCTACTCAACTTCTGCGGTAATGATCAATGATCATCTCTCGGAGTCATTCACCCTGTCACGTTCATTACGGCAAGGCTGCCCACTTGCGCCCCTCATCTTTGTACTTCAGATGGAAGTATTGCTGAACAGGATTCAGCACAACCCAGACATCAGGGGTCTGCAACTCCACACCGGTGAAGAGTGTAAAGTCAAGGCATTGGCGGATGACCTGTTCGCAGTCTGCGAAAACTCGGTCACTTCGCTCAGCGCACTCAAGTCTGTGATGTGTGAGTACTCAGTTCTTTCGGAAGCCACAGTGAACTGGAGTAAATCAGCCTACCTGTTGCCATCCCAATTTGTTCTACAGGTCGGTTGGAGAATGAAGAGGATTGCTGAAGGTGAAGAAGAGAGATTCTTGGGGGTCCTTATCA
The DNA here is from genome assembly GCA_003427395.1 of Chara braunii. Lineage (NCBI taxonomy): Eukaryota > Viridiplantae > Streptophyta > Charophyceae > Charales > Characeae > Chara > Chara braunii. The sequence goes on along the minus strand of BFEA01000823.1, from coordinate 397,352 downwards.
GTTTGCAGATCAATTCATCAGGACAAGGGGTCCTCTTGCAACAGCGGATCGCAGCTAGACTCCAGGTCTGGGGGTCCGCTTGGCACCTATCTATCATGGGCCGCGCGCTGGTGATCAACGCAGCCCTGTTCTCCATCCTGTAGTTTGTAACATCGGTCAAGGAACTGGCGGAGGGTATTGTGAAAGCCATAAGGAGGCTGATCTCCCGCTTCCTCTGGAAGCCAAGGGCGCAGAACGGAGAGGGGTTCATCTCCAAGGTTGCATTGGAGACCCTGTCATTCCCACGGGAGAAAGATGGACTGGGACTAATAGACCCAGCCCGGAAAAAACAGGCCCAACTCAGATGCTGGATCGTGAAGGTGGCCATGGCGCACTCCCGAGAGCACTGGGTCACACTAGCAGAACGCATATTAGGCGGGGAATGGGGTCTGAGTCGCCCCCAAGATGTGTGGGCTTGTTTCTTCATGCCATCATTCAGAAAGAAACGCCTGAAGTCAGCATTTTGGGAGCCAGTCCGGAAGGCATGGAACAAGTCGCCCGCAGATATGCCGCATACCCCCACCACAAAGGAGGAGGTCCTCTGTCAACTGCTGTTCGAGAACCCTGCAATCCTAGATCAGACTGGTGTCCCCCTGGCTGCGGACGGTTCAGCAGGCTCATTTGGCCAGGCCTGGGTGAAGAGAGGGGTGGTGAGAATAGAGGATATCTGGTGCTCCGGGTTGGGAAGCTGGAAAACACTAGGGGAGGTGAAGCTCGCATTGAGAGGACTGCAACGCGTAGAACAACACCGGCAACAGGTCATAGCAGCCATACCACAGAGGTGGTTGGAACTGCTTGGCCCAGAAGGGGTGGACCCGCCTGGCACCTGGTACAAATCAGGAACAGAGGGAGATGACATAACTTGGAAAGTACTGGAGATCCTCCCCAGTGCTTTCAGAAGGGTGGAAAGGTGGAGGTGTGTGGATTACTCGAACTCCCTATCCCTGGTGGACGAGACAACTGTCAGGACCTGGGACAACCCGCCGCAGGTGAGGGTAATTGGAGGGCGCAGTGAAAGTTCAATAGTTCACACCCAGTCTTGGGTAGGTCGGGCTCCACTCAGGCAGCTGCCCATAGACCCGCAGGCCTGGAGCTGGTCACCCGGAGTCACGGAATCCCCTCCAGTGAGGCTGCTGGAGTATTCCACCGCGCGGGGTTACCAGCTCGCTGCCAAAGTTATGAAGACCCCGGCGCTGATCGCCACTCAACGATGGCAAGCGATATGTCATGAGGACATGTCGGGGGAGGCCGCAAACTTTGAAAGACTATGGAAGTCCCTGACTGATCTACCTAATGATAAGCAGGTAAGTATTCTCTGGCTACTGTCACTGCTGAGCACCCCTTCTGCAGTCTTGCTGAGGGGCAGAGGAATGGAGGTGGATCTCGGATGCTCGAGATGCAGGTGGCCTTTCGAATCCGCCCACCATCTGTGGTGGGACTGTCCAGCGTCCAAAAGGATATGGAACTGGTGGTCACACCACTGGAGGGAGTTGGGAGGAACAGGGGTAACATGGGATGAGAAATGGGTTCTACTGGGCTTTCTACCTTCAGAAGTGGGAGCCAGTCGTGGTTGGGGTTATATGGCACAGGCCACGAGAGGTCTGATCTGCGAAGTGATCTGGGCAGACAGAAACAGGGCGAGGTTCCAGAAGAGGCCCCTGTCTGACCTTGAGATCAAAACCCACATCAAAAGAGGACTGAGGCAGGCGATTCGTGTCAACTGGAGAAGGAAAGCCAAAGCAGGCCAAGGAAACCACCGTCAACTCCGTTGGTTCATGCGCACGTGGGCAAAGAACTTCAAGCTTGCAGCAGTGCATCGTGACAGAGGCCTGGTCCTCTCCCCATGGTCATCAGACAGGGAGGAGACCAAGCTCCAGGAATGATCTGTGGTATCACCATCTGTAGGAATTTCGAAGTACCTCCGTAAGATCTGTCCCAGTCTTATTGGGAGAGTCCTGTAGGGTGTCCTAAGCACCAGGACACACGGTGCTTATAGGGCCGCAGTGGGCCGTCAGGAGAGTGTCTGTAGGACCAGGATTCTATCCTCTGGGCCGTGCTAGTCCCAGAAGTAGGTACTAGGATTAGCTCAGAAGATAGCAAAGGTGTTGCAGTAGTATGGCCTAACAGGCGTACGGTAGTGTTATTTATCGAGTCGTGCTTTTATTTACCACAAGTTTTCGAATTTTAAGAGTGTTAAGAAGATTGGAGTAGGTTTCTGGAAAGTCGTAGTTAGGGACTCTTCCGCAGGGGCAAGCCTGTAAGCTAAGCTGGCTGATGCTGTCAGTACCCCGGGTAGAATTGTGAGGTCCCCGGCCTCGAACTGAAGTTTATAAGGAAAGTACA
>BFEA01000823.1:257692-272057 GCA_003427395.1 Chara braunii | reverse complement strand
CTTCCGTAAAATTACAGAATTGTACCCTTGTTGGGGGCACGAGTTTGTCACAGATGCGAATGCTGCTAGCTGCCTGGGGGTCGGGGTGTAATGCACACACATCCGGAGAATGCAACACATGGCGCAACTTAGTAGTCTTCAGGATCTCATGCATATGCACAATTCTGATGAAGTTTCCAAAGGTGTCACGGGAATGAGCAGTATATCGTTGTCGGACGTGTTGAAATCGCCGATAAGAAGTGGATTCAATCGAGCAAGTCAAGTGCACATCGAATTATGAACGGGCGCAAAAAGAAAAAGAAAAAAAAGGGAACACAGCGCGCTACGTTTCCATTTCTTTTTTCTACGTTTTTATTCTGGCAGCACCACGTTTTTTTGCGCCCGTTCAAAAAAAAAAAAGGAACACAGCGCAAAAAAAAAAAAAAAACGGAAACACAGCCCGACGTGTTGAAACATGGCGTTGCTAAAAAAACTATTTTCCCGGGCGGCCCTGCCGTGCAAGGACCAGGAAAGGTCCCAGCAAAAAAAAAAAAAAAATCTAAAAAATACGAATTAAAAAAAAAAGAACATGTTCTGCAGAGGAAAAAATAAAGGGAAAATTTTCGAAATGCCCCCAAAGTTTGCATTTATTTGCGGCGTGCCCCTGTAAACGCCGACTTACCCTGTGATGCCCCTCGGGCCTCTGAAATTTTCTGCAGGCCCCTGTCAGCATGGGGCATAACTTTCCAATATGCCCTTACTGGACCCCTGGTGGCGTTCCGTTGGTCGGTCCTTGAAATGCCCTCACGAGGGGCACACATCTTTCTGTGATGCCCTTGCAGCAGTGGTGGCAGGAATTTGAATTCAATGTGGTAGGCATTCCACGCGCCGCCACGGAAAACGGTCTGTATATGTGTGTGTGTGTGTGTGCGTCTGTGCGCGTGTGTGTATATGTGTGTTGTGTGCACGCGCGCGCGTGTGTGTGTGTGTGTGTCCATGCTTATTGCCAAATTTCTGATATGCCCGCGTAGCATCTCTCCCTGGGCCAGGGGAAAGACTGCGAGTGTCAACAACGGCCACAGGGGCTCGCTGGAAAGATGGACGGTACCAATAAGGGCATATGGGAAACTTTTGTGCTGGTTCTCAACGGCCATCCGGTAGGGGCATACTGAAAATTTGGTACTGGTACCGGTAGGGGCATATGAAACATTTTTCAGGCCCAAACGACGCCAGGGGTTTTCTGGAAACATCATTCGTCGTCAGAGGGGCGCGACAAGGTAAGTCGGCCCTCAGAGGGGCACACCGCAAATAAACACAAACTTCAGGGGCATTTCGAAAATTTTCCCAAAAATAAATGAACTTTTTTTTTTTTTTTTTTTTTAGAAGAAAGATATGTTTTCTTTCCCTTAAAAAATTAGGTGGGTCCCTCAGTGGGCGAGGCATCATCGACCAAGCACAACTTTTGCCTCAGGGTCACATCGAAATTCTTTACCAAATTTAAAATAAAACTATTAAAAAGTAAAATTAAAACATTTTATTTATTTATTTATTTATTTTTATTTATATTTATTTATTTATTATCTTTTTTTTCTTTTTTTTTTTGGCCCGGCAGGGCAATTGGTGCTGGGCCACTCTGGTAGCCTAGATAAAAAATAGATAAAGAGTGGTGTTGCTGGGCGCGAAGGGAAGGGGGAGAAGGCCCATAACCAAAAAAAAAAGGAATGGGGGGAAAAAAAAAACAGAGAGTCCAAATATGGACTAGCACTGTCTAGACTCGGCAGATCGCAGCAGACAGATCTACGTAAATATAAGATATAGATACATAGATATAGATATGTAGATATATAGATGTAGATTGATATAGATAGATAGAGTATATACAGATTAAATACACGAACAGAACTGCATATAGACGGATAAAAAGCGATAGACAGATCAATTGCACTCCTGCCCGAAACAGACAGATATTGAATTGATTGCATTACTTTTTATTCTTTGATTTTCTATATTGTATATTTTTTTATGACAATATACAATATAAATCTTCTATCAACATATTAATATAGTATTCATTTAATCTATTTCAATTTTATAAAAATATTGTCTCAAACAGAAATACAATTTGTTGATTCTATTCATTCTGTTTAGTATATAGGTGTATTAGAATTTTTTATTTTATATAGATTACATACAAATTATATAGATGATTATATATATTTCATTCATAGGTACACCAACTATAGATTTGAATTGTATATATTATTGACTAATTTATTATTGAGTAATTCTCATTAATATTAAATTAAAAAAAAATAGATAGATAGATAGATAGATAGATAGATAATGCTAGACAAAGATAGACAGGGGAGGATATCCGCATTGTGCTTATCAACGTACACACAAACCGAAGAAAAACAACGACAAGGTAGATAAACATATAGATAGATAATGATAGATAATGATATGTCCTTCGGGACATCCGTTAAAATTGGAACGATACAGAGAAGGGTAATTAGCAAATGGCCCCTGCGCAAGGATAGATAATGATAGACCGGGATAGATATCCGCATTGTCCCGATCAAAATGCACACACACACACACACACACACACATACACCCACCCACCCACACATACACACACACACACACACACACAGATAAAGGCGGATTTATCGGCCAACTCATGTGGCCTCCCGAACACAACGCACCCTGATCAGGGGAATGCATAAACCTATTTTTCCGGGTCGATACAGTCATGATGAGGGTCCGTTCTATGCGGGAAAGAAGGCTCATGCCATGACAACTTGAGAGAGAGAGAGAGAGAGAGAGAGAGAGAGAGAGAGAGAGAGAGAGAGAGAGAGATCTGCACTCCCCAGACCACTCCGGGCAGATGGAGAAATAGATGGTAATAAATTAATTGCATAAGATTACAAATAAATTAATATCCATTTACATAAAATACATAATGTGGATTACACAGTGAATGAAGAGAGTGACAATAATTATGTGTGTCACAATAGAGAGTCAAGGACAGACCAGCATTCATGAATAAATAGGATATATAGATAGATAGATAGATAGATAGATAGATAGATAGATATTACAATAATTACATAGAATAATCAATAATATTATATTATATTATATTATTATATATCCATATATAATATCCATATAATATATATCGTCAAACAGAACTTCCCAGTAAATCGCAGGCAGAGCGGGAGAAGAGGAAAACAAACGAGGGGCTATGACAAACTGTTTCGTCGGAGTTACACCAACCCATCAGGAGGCTGTGTATACATATATGTATATACATGAGGCTGAATATATATATAATATATATAACATATATAGGTAGATCAGGCGGATCAACGGGGAAGGGAAAGGCATTAAAAAAAAAACAAAGACAATTTTTTTTTTCCCCTTTTCCCGCCGGAGCTCTCTTGAAGCAATGTCGTTTTTTTCTCTCCCTTGGTAGCATCTTTCCACGAATAGAACGCACGGTCATTACCGCCGTATTTGGGGCAATTTTCAGTCTAGATACAGCGATAATGACCGTGCGCTCTATTCGGGGGAAGACGGTAGCAGGTGTGTGCGGCGCATGGCATACTCCCTGTCTCACTCAGCTTTTCGATTTTTTTATAGACGGGATCGAGGTCAGATACATCGAGGTCCGGGCATAATTGCAATCACATACATGCGAGAAAGTACTTAGCGCGAGTATGCTCTCTCAGCTAGACAAAGCTGCTAAAAAAAAAAAGCTGCTAAAGCTGCTAACACATTGATTATTCCTATTTAAAAAAAAAAAAAAAAAAAAAAAAAACAGCTGCTAACCCATTACTTACCTCTCCCGCCTGAGCTTGACACGTCAGCCGTCCGATGGATTTCCATCTCGCATTCAGATACCGACAGCTGGCAATATTATCCTCACGCAATCTGGTGCCAGCTAAGCTGGCGCCATAACTCAAACCGAACCCGACGGACCACCTCCTTCTCCCAGCACCATCATCGGCGCGCAGCGGCGCGTGCGATGATGCTCCTGGCACGGCAATGCCAGCTACATTGGCGGTGACGACAACACTATTCTCTTGGCAGGAAGATGAGCGTGTTCGAACGCCATAGCTGCTGCTACTGCTGCTGACAGCAGCGTTGCCCACGTGGCAACCGGACAGCGCACAGGCCGCCATAGCTGCAGCTTCGTCTGCTACCGCTCCTGCCTCCGAGCCACCGCCTGCCTGCTTTTTTTTGCTATAGCTGCCGCCGCCGCGTTTAACGCCAAGCTCTTTTGTCGTCTTTCTCCCCTCTTGGTGTGTTTACCCATTCCTGTTCCCTTCTAAATCAGGGACGCTGGACCCATTTTCCAGCAGGTGAGGCTCCCCACCAAGAGACTGGAGCATTTTTCCAAAAAAAAAAAAAAAAAAAAAAAAAAAAAAGGGTGTGGCGACACTATATTGGTCCATGTATCAGGTGGTATAGCCTTCTCCAGACCCCTCCTGGCCCCTTTTCGAAGGGGTCGAGGCCGAAAAACGGGTCCACAAACAAAACCGAGGGTCGAAAATGGCCCAATAGGGTAGGTTCTCTTTTATTCCATTGTTCTTTATGGGGGTATTTCGGATCTCTGGGCCTTTTTGGACGGGCCGAGGCCAAAACGGGCCCAAAGAGAACGCAGAAGACCAAAATTGGCCCAATGGGACTACCCTAGTTCTCCTTCATTCTATTTCATAAGGGTAGCCTCCCCGAGCATGCTAGTGGTGTCTGCTCTTATCAGCACCCCTAGCATTCTCTCGGGTCTTTTTCTCACAAAAAAAAAAAAAAAAAAAAGGGTATTCCCAGTTTCTGGCCCTTCTAGGATGGGTCCCCTTCATCCATTGCAGTTGTCCGCCCTCAATCCCCAATCATGATGGGGTGTTGATTTTCTGTTTTTTTCTTTTTTCTTTTTTTTTTTTACCACTAGTACCTCTGCGGCTTCAGAAATGAGGGAAAACGCCAGCTCCTGAAGAATTCGGAGGCCAGGCCCGACGACGACTACCGTTGATAAATCTAATCGGCGGCCGTCGTTTCTTTTCGGCCTCCTGAAAGGTCGGAGGCCCGCTATTTTCCGAACCGACAAAGGTACTAACGGTTCAAGCCCAGGTTGAAGAGGTTGGATTTCTAGACATGTGAGGGGTGCCTTCGGCACTTGGCCATGCGGTATTCCTACGGAAGTTCCCATCCAACCTACCACTTTCGTAGGGTTTCGCGCATTGATTTGAGTTTGCTTGTCGGGGTGATTGATGAAAATGCTTTTCGTTAGGTTTTAGGCTACGTGGGTAGGAGGTCAATCCTCTTTTTTTTTTTTTTTTTTTTTTTACAAGGAAAACAGCCCGAGCTAATGCTAGGGGTGCCGGTAAGAGCAGACACCACTATCACCGTCGGGGAGGCTCCATCTATTGGTGGGGAGCAACACCTGCTGGAAAGCGGGTCCAGCATCCCTGAACATTGAAATGTTTGTTTGATCCTAGCTGCTGATGACAGTGGGAAATGATGTGCACCTGTACATGTCATTCCAAGTCTGTAATGGTTCTCATATCTATCCCCCTCTGCCTTGTTTCCCTTTCTGCCCCCTGTATGTACTATCTCTTATGCAACTGGGGAGGAGGTCAATCCTTCCCGAGCCCTGGGAAGTAATCAATGCCTTCTGCTCCATAGGGAGATAATGGCAGACACGGTGGAAGGGCGCTTGAGCTCCATACGACATATACAGACCTGTTTTTTTTTTTTTTTTTTTTTTTTTTTTTTTTTTTTGACATATACAGATCTTACGAACACAATCACACAGTATTGGATGTACAGTAAGACATCCTCACGAAAAAAAAAAAAAAAAAAAAAAAAAAGAAAGAAAGAAAGACATCCTCACACATCATTGTATAGGGAGACGCTCGACCCGATTTCCAGCTGACACACATCATTGTACAGGGACTCTGGACCCGATTTCCAGCAGGTGTGGCTCCCCACCAATAGATGGAGCCTTCAATGCTGGGACCCACGTAATGGGCCTGTTCTTATCACCTCTTTAAGTGGGTTTTCCCGCATATTAAGTTTCTTTTTTTTTTCCTTTTTTTTTTTTTTTTTTTAAGGATGGGTCACCCCACGAGTAGATTGGAGCATTTGGCCCAAAAAAAAAAAAAAAAAAGGCCAAAATGGGCCCAAAGTGAAAGCAGAAGGTAGAAAATGGGCCAATGGGACTGGCTCTCCTTCATTCTATTCCATTTCATAAGGTATTCCGGATTTCTGGCCCTTTTAGGATGGTTCAAGGCCAAAACATTGCCCAGAGAGAAAGGGGAAGGTAAAAAATGGCCCAACGGGACTATTGGTAGTTCTCCTTCATTTCGTTCCTCTTCAAGCAGGTACTCAGGGCTCCTGGCCCTTTGCGGAGGGCCTAAATGGGCCCAAAAAGAAAACCAAAGGTAAAAAATGGCCCAATAGGGCCAGGTTCTCCTTCATTATATCATGCAGGTTTTCGGGGCTCATGGCCCTTCTCAAAGGGATCAAGGTCAAAATGGGCCAAAGAAGAAAACCAAAGTCGAAAATGGCCCAATCGGGCCAGGTTCCCCTCCATTCCATTCCTCCTCATGCAGGTATTCAGGGCTCAAGCTCTTTCCAGAGGGAGGCCGAAATGGGCCCATAAAGAAAACCAAAGGTCCAAAACGGCCCAATAGGCCTAGGTTCTCCCTTCATTCTATCATGCACATCTTTGGGGCTCCTGGCCCTTTTCGGAGGCCCGGGTCAAGGTTAAAATGGGCAAAAGAAGAAAACCAAAAGGTTGAAAAATTCTCTTACCACCACCAGGATGGAGGTCTTGCACATGGGGCCTTTCAAAAAAAAATAAAAAATAAAAAAAAATCCAATCGTGCTAGGTTCCCCTTCATGATTTTGTTCCTCGTCATGTAGGTATTCGGGGTTCCTGGCCCTTTGCAAAGGGGTCAAGGGGAAAACGGGCCCAAAAGGAAAACCAAAGGATAGGTTCTTCTTCATTTTATTCTTCTTCATTTTATTCTTCTTCATATTCTGACGCCTGATAACCTCACGCCCTGTGTGACTTCCTGATCGAAGTGGGAGGAGTAAGGCCCGGTCGTGCGAATTAGGGGGTGTGCCAAGGATTTTAGGAAAGGGAGGGTGGAGCCCCAAGTTGGAACTAAGATCTCCGGTGTCAAGGTTCTATGGACGAACTGACAGGAATCAATTTGCCGATCAATCTAGACTCAGTTAGAAAGGTAAGTACGCAATTTCGTATCAACACTGGTTCGAATCCCTCGTCGCCCGAGTTTTCCGCACTAAAACAGTCAGGGGTGTATGCGAGGTCGCAAAGATTTTCCACGTCTTCCTACGGGCTCACAGAGTTCAGCGTCCGACGAGGGGGCTTTCAGTCGAATGCCCCGAGCCTTGTACTCTGTCTCACTACGAGGCTGGTAGGGGAACCACATTGTCTGTGAAACTTTCCTCCTGAACACTCAGCAACTGCCATTTCGTCAAAATGGACATTTTACACTTTCCTCCTGAACACTCAGCAACTGCCATTTCGTCAAAATGGACATTTTTTTATTTTTTGAACAAAATTGAAACCAAGTTTTTTGGCTGAAAACTCGTTCCGGCATTTTTAAAACGTTGGACCCCCTGGATGTATGTGGCCTTCGCTTGAGACCAGATACATCAAGGCAGTACTACCTGGATGTATCCGAGTCTGGCTCAAGCTAAGTCCACATACATCCAGGGGGTCCAGCGTTTTAAAAATGCCGGACCCTCGGGAGCAGAAAATTTGGACGATTTTTCGGCAAAAAAACTTGGTTCCAACTTCCCCCGCCGTCCTTGGATACAATATACTCTACTAAACCTAGAAATTATCATTGATTTCATTCATGCCCCCGTTAAACCACCACTACCCTCACCGTCCTAAATTCGGGAGGACCTGCAGGGCAATCAATGCTGGCAGGCCCTAACGTTACTGTTTTCTTTTTCAGTCATTCGCAGACATTCTCTCTGTAACATGGGACGCTGGAACGCTGGACCCGATTTCCAACAGGTGAAGCTCCCCACCAATAGATAAAGCCTCTCCCCAAGTGTTAGTGGTGTCTGCTCTTATCAGCAGCACTAACACTGGTGGGGGTGTTTTTCCAAAAAGAAAAAAAAAAAGAAGAAAAAGGTTCATGATGACTACCCGTAGCACAGTACTACCCCCGCCGTCCTAAATTCGGGAGGAGAGGTAACACAGGTTCATGATGACTACCGGTACCACAGTGGGGAGAACCGACAGAGTGGCAAAATGAAAAATGCTTCAGATTGCCGCAGCAATTTATTTCGAGGTCAAAACATTTTTATTTTTTTATCCCTGGGAAGATCACGACCAAATCTACAGACCCTCCAATTTTCAGATCTTTTGAGTAATTCTTCTAAGCGCAAAACTCGCAGAAGTTGGCGTACTTTTTATGTTGGCCCACGCGTGGTAAGAGTGGCAAAAATGGAAAAAGCAACCAATTGGCATGACATTTATTTGCATCCAAAATATTTCAATATTATTTAATAATATATTATTATTATTTTATTATTATTATTATTATTATTATTATTATTTCACATATTTTTCCTAGAAAGATCACCATGTAATCTACAGGATCTCAAGTTTTCAGACTTTTCATCAATTCTTTTGAGCGTGAAAAATCGCCAAAGTTACACCGTTCTCGGCCTTTTGGCTAAGATCAAGTGAAATGTATCTGTTCTGATCAGTTTAATATCTGATCCGTGGTCCATAGGGCAACAAAAAAATAAAAGCAATCGCCAAAGTTGGCCCTTGAAAATTGCGGGACTGGGCCTGTATAGGCCTCCTGGTTGGTGCGTTGCCCCCCCCCCCCCCCCCCCCCCCCCCCCCCCCCCCCCCCCCCCCCATAGAACCCGGTCTGCTATGCCTTTTTTTGCAGGACTGGGCCCGAATAGGCCTCCTGGTTGATCTGTTTAATATATCATGCTAAGGCAAATCCGTGTTCCACCATATCAGCCATGTTACTCTAAATAGCGGAGGCATTGATTACTTCCCTGCGACAGGGAAGGATTGACCTCCTGCCATCAAAACCTATCCCTAGCGAAAAGTATTCTCATCAACCACCACCGCAAACAATCATCAAACACACCAGAAAACATATCAGACACATGAAAACCCTAAACACCCTACCTCCCACCTGAGGGGCGATCAACTCCCCATGTTGATTGAAACTGAGGGCTGGACAATTCCAATCAACGAAGGGGACATCGACTATCCTACACCCATCCGCTGCCAGACATCATCGAGGAGCAAGGAAATAGAAGGGAGGGGGGGAAATAAAACATTTTTCCAGCTCTAATCTCCTCTTCCCATCGTCGTCAGATCCCCACTCCTCTCCCTTTGTGATGATGTTGCTGGTTCTGGCGTTGTTGCCAATGCTGATGCTGATGTTGTTGTTGTTGTTGTTGTTGTTGTCATCGTTTTTGTTGTTGTTGCTGCAGTTGTCACTGTTGTCGCTGTCGGCGCTAGCACTGCAGGCGCTGTTAGCGTTGTTGAAAGCGCTGATAATGATGATGCATCTGTCATTTCTGTTATTTTTGTTGCTGTTGTTATTACCACCGTTGTCTTCGCCGCTGCCGAAGCTGCTAATGATGATGTCGCTGTTGCTATTGATGTTGGCGCTGAACCCTTCATTGTCTTCGCAGCTGCCAATACCGTTCAACTTGTTGCTGTTGTTATTACCGCGGTTGTCTCCGCCGCTGCCGATGCTGCTAATGATGATGTCGTTGTTGTTATCGCTGTTGGAGCTGTAACCTTCATTAAGTTCATTGTCTTCACAGCCGCCGGTATCGCTGATGTCGATGTTGTTGTTGTTATTGATGTTGGCACTGTTACCTTCGTCGCTGCCTGCGCCGCCTCCATGTCATTCTCGCCCTCCAGCCGCTCCTGCAACAGATAACGCAGGTTGCGACCCTCAGCGAAGAGGGCATAACAGGTAGTCGTCATGCCATCTGCCCTCCTCCAATCGATGCAGGCTTCGAGCTGGGGACCCGGCCCCTCCTCCAGCTCCAAGATAATATCCAGCATGTCCTCGGTGATGCCATTCAATTAATCAGCCAGAGAGATCGCTCCCCCTTTGACGTTTGGCTCCTTGTGCGACCGCAAAGACAGCTCCCCCACAATCTCCTGTAACCGCCTGCATCCCTTCTCCAAGGTAATCAGCCATTCGTCTGCTCCACGTTGTAGTTACCCCACCAACTCCATCTCTTACCCAGAAAGCTGCGCCCCTATTGCGTTTCCTCGTCGATCTCACAGCTGGCACTACCCCTGCCACCGCGTCGCGGGACATCCACGTCACCAACAACAGATGCCACGTGGCAATCAAGGAGCGACGCACGTCTGTCGGGCACACGCACAGGCCTAGCAGCCGAGGAGCTCCCCTCCACAGGCGCTAGTCTAGCCGGAGGGACTGGGCCTTACAGGTCCGCCGGCATCAGGGCGCTAGCTAGTGCAGCTCCCTCTCACCTATTTTTTCTTTTTTCTTAGTATAGATCCTAGGATAGTATGGATCCGATCCTAGGGTAGTATAGATCCTTTTACCGAGAAACTTATGGGTGCTTTCAGATAAGGTTCACACAAAGGGTTTTGCAGGCTGCCTGGACCAATCTGGGCTTTTTGAGGACTATATGATACCATATTAAAAGTGTGATTTTTAAATTTGAAGAACTATGCTATATTAAACGGATGAAAAATGCAAGTCAGGGAACCAAGGGTGCAGTGCAGGAACAAAAGCAAGTACCACAAAAAGAAGAAGAAGAAGAAGAAGAAGAAGAAGAAGAAAAGATAAGGAAACATAGAGATTGAAAAAGAATCTGCAAGCCAGAAAACCAAAGGATCAAAAAAAGAAAGAAAACCAAAGGGTGCACTCCAGGAACCAAAGAAAGTACCGAGCCAAAAAGCTGCCCGGCTGTTGCCAGGAAATCATACCAGATTTACCTGAAGTTTTCAAATACTGCGCTTTCAAATTTCAAATTTCGAATGCTCACTAGGCTACCAGCTGGGCCGCCCGGGTCGTCTTGTTTTCCCGGGTGGCCCGGCCGTGCAAGGGCCAAAGAGGGTCCCAGCCAAAAAAAAAAAAAAAAAAGAAGAACTCCAAAAAATCTGAAAAGAAAACTATGTTATGCAGAAAAATAAACTGAACAACTTTTGCCTCAGGGGTCACAGCGAAATTCTATACCAAATTGCAAATAAAAAATAAAGTGATTTTTTTTTTTGTATTTTTTAAATTCTTTCTGGCCAGGCCGGGCAAGTTGTCCCGGGCCACTCTGGTAGCCTAGAATGCTCAATGATAAGCTAACTGTATACAAAATTCCCACAGGCTCTAACACAGAGAGAAGAGGGGGTTGAGTAAGGAAAATATGTGTGTGTGTGTGTGTGTGTGTGTGTGTGTGTGTGTGTGTGTGTGTGTGTGTGTGTGTTGTCATAATCTCTATACACTCAAAAAAAGCACAACTGTACCAGACTGTTTCGTCAGACTTTCACCGACTCATCTTGTGTGTGTGTGTGTGTGTGTGTGAGAGAGAGAGAGAGCTGTCTCTTATACACATCTAGATGTGTATAAGAGACAGCTCCAGACCCCTCCTGGCCCCTTTTCGAAGGGGTCGAGGCCGAAAAACGGGTCCACAAACAAAACCGAGGGTCGAAAATGGCCCAATAGGGTAGGTTCTCTTTTATTCCATTGTTCTTTATGGGGGTATTTCGGATCTCTGGGCCTTTTTGGACGGGCCGAGGCCAAAACGGGCCCAAAGAGAACGCAGAAGACCAAAATTGGCCCAATGGGACTACCCTAGTTCTCCTTCATTCTATTTCATAAGGGTAGCCTCCCCGAGCATGCTAGTGGTGTCTGCTCTTATCAGCACCCCTAGCATTCTCTCGGGTCTTTTTCTCACAAAAAAAAAAAAAAAAAAAAGGGTATTCCCAGTTTCTGGCCCTTCTAGGATGGGTCCCCTTCATCCATTGCAGTTGTCCGCCCTCAATCCCCAATCATGATGGGGTGTTGATTTTCTGTTTTTTTCTTTTTTCTTTTTTTTTTTTACCACTAGTACCTCTGCGGCTTCAGAAATGAGGGAAAACGCCAGCTCCTGAAGAATTCGGAGGCCAGGCCCGACGACGACTACCGTTGATAAATCTAATCGGCGGCCGTCGTTTCTTTTCGGCCTCCTGAAAGGTCGGAGGCCCGCTATTTTCCGAACCGACAAAGGTACTAACGGTTCAAGCCCAGGTTGAAGAGGTTGGATTTCTAGACATGTGAGGGGTGCCTTCGGCACTTGGCCATGCGGTATTCCTACGGAAGTTCCCATCCAACCTACCACTTTCGTAGGGTTTCGCGCATTGATTTGAGTTTGCTTGTCGGGGTGATTGATGAAAATGCTTTTCGTTAGGTTTTAGGCTACGTGGGTAGGAGGTCAATCCTCTTTTTTTTTTTTTTTTTTTTTTTACAAGGAAAACAGCCCGAGCTAATGCTAGGGGTGCCGGTAAGAGCAGACACCACTATCACCGTCGGGGAGGCTCCATCTATTGGTGGGGAGCAACACCTGCTGGAAAGCGGGTCCAGCATCCCTGAACATTGAAATGTTTGTTTGATCCTAGCTGCTGATGACAGTGGGAAATGATGTGCACCTGTACATGTCATTCCAAGTCTGTAATGGTTCTCATATCTATCCCCCTCTGCCTTGTTTCCCTTTCTGCCCCCTGTATGTACTATCTCTTATGCAACTGGGGAGGAGGTCAATCCTTCCCGAGCCCTGGGAAGTAATCAATGCCTTCTGCTCCATAGGGAGATAATGGCAGACACGGTGGAAGGGCGCTTGAGCTCCATACGACATATACAGACCTGTTTTTTTTTTTTTTTTTTTTTTTTTTTTTTTTTTTTGACATATACAGATCTTACGAACACAATCACACAGTATTGGATGTACAGTAAGACATCCTCACGAAAAAAAAAAAAAAAAAAAAAAAAAAGAAAGAAAGAAAGACATCCTCACACATCATTGTATAGGGAGACGCTCGACCCGATTTCCAGCTGACACACATCATTGTANNNNCTAAGAGATGACACTGGCTACTACCTGACCCCTGCAAAAAAAAAAAGAAAAAAAAAAACAGCCGTCTCCACTACACTTCCCCTCCCCCTCCCCCTGCCCCCAACCCTTACAGCCTTCATATGAGAAACCACACTGAACTCTACCAATGCCCCTCACTCCCTGCCCGACAGGCCTCCTCCACTTCGCTTACCCTCTCCCCACACTCGCCCCGCCCCCTTCTGCCCTTCATAAGAGCAAAAAGTTCTCGAAATTGTACGGAAATCGACGGATGACGCTCACTCCTGTACTGAAATCGATGGATGACACTCACTCCTGTGCGGAAATCGACGGATGACACTCACTCCTGTACGGAAATCAACAGATAACACTCACTCGTGTACGGAAATCGACGGATGACACTCACTCTCTGCCGGACAGGTCTTCTCCGCTTCAACTCCCCTTTCCCCTGGCCCCGCTTCCACCGTTCGTAGGAGCGAACAGGCCGCGAAACTATACAGAATCTCTATGATTGGGGGAAACGGAACTGGGACAATTTGAATTGTCCCAGTTCCGACTCGCTGCCAAGTTTCGAATTGTCCCAGTTCCGTTGTCCCAGTTTCGATACCTACACCCATGGTTCAGACTCGCTGCCAAGTTCCAATGGAACTGGGACAATTCGAAACCATATAGTACGACCATTGGCATGCTCATGCTCACCCCCACTTGATTCGTCGCTTCTTCACTCACATATGCTGTTGATGGCCATCTCCACTACACTTATCCCCCTTCCTCCCCCCTCCTCCCCTCCCCTCCCCCCACCCCCTTGGTGTGACAGAAACTCTACGACAAATATTAATCCCCTAAAATGTGCAGGTGATGGAAACACTACCAATGACACCCGTGAAGGTCTTCTCTGCCACCACATTTCCCCCACCACGCCGATCCTTCCAGAATCGGAGTTTAGCATGCTCGCCCCTTGGCTCGTCACTCCATTCTGTGTAATGATCTAATCAGCGGTCGAAGGCCAAGAACATAAAGAGGCAGATTGAGAATTGCATTAATGGCGGAAATGTCGAACACCCGTGAAGAGCATCGCAGTGCCATATTTGTTACAGCAATCAATCGCATCTTGGTCTCTTATGCTCCCCCCAGGTTGGACGATGACGCTCACTCCTGCCTCACAGGCCTTCTCCACTGCGTCGCCCCAGGCTGTTGGGAGATGACATGCATGCAAGGAAACGACATAGAAAAAATAATATCAGATCCAGGAACGAACCAGAAGAACAAC
>BFEA01000823.1:243194-256248 GCA_003427395.1 Chara braunii | reverse complement strand
AAAAAAAAAAAAAAAAAAAAAAAAAAAAAAAAAAAAAAAAAAAAACCTGATCGCTTGTGTTAATTGTCAGAGAGTTTCATGGTGAAATTTTTTACTTAATCTGGAAACTTACCAAATGGGAAGAACGCATCGCTGGCGAGCGCCGAGCCCTTGATCTCGTCTTCTGCCTTTTCAATGGCTATCACTGCACTCTTGACCCGGTTGGGCTGCCCACTCCCCATCCCAAGCATTCTCCCTCCCTGCAGCCGGCAGCAAACGCACAAAAAAGGCAAATGTGCAATTTCGTAAACAACGCACAAAGAACAACATCAGCTGCTACATCCCCCGCCATCTCTCGACAAAACAATTGTACATAATTAAAAAAAAAAAAAAAAAAAAAAAAAGTTATCAAGTTCATTGAGAATAGATTGAGTCAATTCTCATGTATAAAAATCATCCCCCTTTGCCCTTAACTATCGAACAAGAGTCCTCTGCTTTTTGTTTCCCCCCTGCACCTCTGCCTTCACTATGGCAATAGAGAACACGAGAGAGAGAGAGAGAGAGAGAGAGAGAGAGAGAGAGAGAGAGAGAGAGAGAGAGTGAGAGACTGCGCAGGAATGACACGAATAAATCAAGAAATGTTTTTAAAAAAAAACAAAAAAAAAACTGATATTGTTTAATCGTGGAATGGCCATATCAGCATCATTATTATTGCGTGTCATTCATCGTTTGGCACACCCCTGTACACACGGAGTAACCGACGTAGAAGTTAGACTACTGTTGCATGGCTTCGATATTTATTATCTACACGACTGATGGCTTCGAACATTTGTCCCGTTCGGGACATGAGTCATCGTCTTGTGTCTTTTCCTTTTCCTTCTCCATCACTGATTGTCTTCACTACACTCTTTCTTTTCCTCCTTCGCTGTCTAACTCTTTTGCTGTCATGTGAGATTGGTTTGAGCCGTCATCATTTATTGCGTGTCATTCATCTTTGCCACACTTATCACCAGGACCCCCCCAAAAAAGTACGGCCGCTGCCAGCCAGTCAAAGGCTACTGAAAAAAAAAAACACCAGATACAAAAAAACTACCCATGCTAAATTGGCAAAATTGCTAATTATAAAGGCAAGAAGACTTCCCAAGAAGACTTTCCAAGTTTCCACGCAAGTCTCATTGAAATTGATCACAAGATTCACAAGGGATTCAACATACATTCTGAAATTTCTGATTGACTGCCAATGTCTTCGCATCCCAATCCTCTTTTTTCCTTCTTTTTTTTTTTTTTTTCCCAATCCTCTTTTTCCTTTTCTTTGACGTAGCCAGCCCCCCATGTGCAACTGTACCTTTGCGATTGTGATGGCATTGCTCTTGACATGTTTCACACAGCGCCAAGCGAACTTCGCATCTTCCAGCTCTTCAGCAGTGGGTGCTTTTTCTGTAACAACCTGAAAGAACAAAGGGGAAATGAGACCACAAACAAACAAAAAAAAAAAAAAAAAAAAAAAAAAAAAAAAAAAAAAAAAAACCATGTCAGCCGCATGCTGATGCGTGTCATTCAGCCAACTGGTGCGGGTTATAGCCCCAGATGACAAGGCCAGAACTGCCCTCTTTGCTCAGGGTGGAGTGTGAGAGGTGGCACATGGGTGATCGGTATGCCCCTTGGTAAGTGTGATGAGGGAATGTGCGCTTCGAGCTTTTTTATGCGCTTTGCGTTTTTTTAATGCTGTTGTCTGACCCACAGACCCCCGGACCCCCTCTCCCGACTCCTCGACAACCCCCACGACGCCCCCCCCAGCAGGGCCCACAACAGGGCCCCCCCAACATGCCCCCCAACATGCCCCCCCAACAGGGCCCCCAACATGCCCCCCCAACAGGGCCCCTTGACAGGCCCACCTATGGACCTGCAAGAAAAAAGGAGCGCAAAGGAGCTAATGAATAAAATAAGAAGACTTGCATTATGCGAAAAAAGAACATTTTCCTAAACAAGACACTTCGTGGAGGACTGTTTGATGGAAGGAAACAAAAGTGCATGCTGGGGAGAGTACCAGCCACAAGCAGGGACAACAAGGCAAAGAGGAGGAGGAGGAAGCGGGGGGAATGGAGTGATCTTCGGCAAAGAGGAGGAGGAGGAGAAGAGGACGAGGAGAAGAAGAAGAAGAAGGCATCTCTCTCTCTCTCTCACACACCTGTCTCTTATACACATCTAGATGTGTATAAGAGACAAGGAGGAGGAGGAGGAGGAGGAGGAGGAGGAGGAGAGGAGGAGGTGTTTCTTCTTACTGTGAAAGTAATATCTTCTGGCCGCAAATCATCATCAGTCTGATGAAGCCAACCGCCTGCAACCTGGTGCAGGCATCGCCTTCCTCTCGTGGTGGGCTGTGCTTCCAGAATACGCAACGCTTTGCTCTTGCCTTTGAGTACCTCCAAACCTTTCTCCGTGTACGAAGGTGCCACCACAATCTCATAGAACATTCTCGTCTCTCCGTCCGTTGGGCTTCGGAACTCTCTCAATTCCCTTGCCAGATCCTGTTCAGTGTTCAGCGTTCAGTGTTCAGTCATCAACAGCACAATAAGACAAAAGATAAGACAGGATGAGAGAAAAGGAAGGATCGCAGAGAGGATCATTGAAAGGGTCATCAACAGGAAAAGGGATTAGATAAGACACGCTGGACCTGGTTTTCGGGAGATGAGGAGGCGCCCCTCCAATAGATTTGAGCCATCCACCAGGGGGATCGTACCCAGCGCTGCTCGCATCACCTTCGGGATCACCCACTACCAGTGGATGTAAAAAAAAAAACAAAAAGAAAAAAAAGAAAGAAAGAAAGAAAGAAAGAACGAACGAACGAATACAGCATAAGACAAAGGACGAGAGAACGGAATGAGACAAAGGATGAGAGAGAGAAAGGCTGTATTTAGTGCTTTGCGTTGTCTTTTGCGCGCCAGGGATAGGCCATGGCTATGGTGCACCTCTGTTGATGCCAAGCAGGAGAAGAGGGATTCGGACTTTGATTCTGGTTCAGCCAATCGCTTCTTCTTCTTCTTCTTCTTCTTCTTCTTCTTCTTCTTCTTCTTCTTCAGCCATTCATCACCATTATTATTATTTGATTGTTTGAACAAGTGAGGCGGCGATAAGGGGGAGCAGGAGTTGGCTGGCGAGAAGAAGGGGGGATTATCATTGGTCTTTTGCTGGTGTACATCTTTTCTTCTTTTTCTTTCTTTCTTTCTTTCTTTCTTTCTTCTTCTCCTTCTTCTTTATCTCTCCCGCCTCTCAAGTTCTCATTCATTTCTTTTGCAATTGGACGGCATTGTACTTTCGTGTGAATTTGCACTTGGAAATTGACCAGGATCGTAACATGTAGAAAGAACAGCTCTTTCAATGAACGATAACTGAATACTAGGTGAATAGTCATTAAGGCTGTATTTATTGCGGTTTTCAGGCCAGATACAGATACAATGACCGGGACCACAGAAGCATGAGGAACCAAGTACCACACCATTGGAAACACCATTTGCAAGGATCACCACCATTTCCACGAGGATAAAACCCATCCATTTGTATTTAGTGTGTTTTTCAGGCCAAATACAGATATAATGACTGGGCATTCAGGTGGGGGAAGGTGGGGGGGGGGAATGACTGGGCATTGTGGTGCTGGTGGTGGTGGAGGAGGGTTGCGGGGGGGGCCGGGAATGGGGAGGAAGAAGGAGGGGTCGGGAGGGGGTAGGTTAGAGAGCACTTAAGATTGGCTGACCTCATCAACCGGGACGTTGAAGGCCACAATTCCCCCGAACGCACTGACGGGATCTGCTCTGACAGCCATTCGATAGGCTTCTAGCAGATCTGACGTGCTGCTCGCAACGCCGCATGGGTTGGTGTGCTTGACGACGACGCAAGTCGGTTCAACGAACTCGCAAACACAATTCCAGGCAGCATCTGCATCCAGATAGTTGTTATACGACATCTCCTGCTCGACATCCATCACACATCGCAGGTAACAAACAGTACACAGTCACTATAAAAAATAGTATAAATAAAATTAATAATAACTTTCAAACATAAAATTCACAAACTTTCATACAAAAAATCAATAAATAAAACATAAATGTTTAAAATATTAAATTTGCTAATTAGTAATTTCATATTAAATCAATAAATTAATGAAATTTAGTGATTTCTGGTCACAACAAACATAGAGAAGGATAAAATTAAATATTAAAAAGGTAAATACTAAATCGTAATAAATATAAATGCCATAAAAATCATTATTACAGTAGCTGCGGTGGCCAGTACTTTTGCAGTACATCACGAATTCCATCGACTGAAGTCTTAAAAAAAAAAAAAGAAAAAAAAAAGGAATAATTATTACAGCAGCTATGGCTGCCTACCTGATGACCTGATGGGCATGATGAAGAGTTTCCTCAACACTGCACAGACCTAATTAGGAAATATTATTACAACAGAATCTGGTGATGGACCTCCTCATCATGCCCATCAGCGAGGCAGCCATAGCTTCAGCAAATATGGATTCGAATCTTCACAGTGTGAACCAAAATTTGGGCCTCGCTGCACTACTCTCCGAATGTGCAAAATCAGACTCCATCCTCTGCTAGAACATCGAAATAATACCGAAATAAAATATACATTGCCATCCTTTTTGTATTTTGTGCATGTTGACAGTAGTGCAGCAAGGCCCATTACCTACCCAGTTTTGACTCTTGAGCCGATAAAATGGGTAGTTAAAGCACTAGTACCTTCTTCGGTTCGGAAAATAGCCGGCCTCCGACCTTTCGGGAGGCCGGCTGAAACGAAACGACAGCCGCCGATCAGATTGATCAACGGCAGCCGTTGTCGGGGGCCCGGCCTCCTAAAAGTTCGGGACGAGGCTAAGACTTGTCGAAACCGGACGGCAAAGGTAGTCTAATGGTTTAAGCGAAAGCCGGAATAAGGGGGGAGGAACCTGGGTTAATTAGCAGCAAAGATGGATTCGAATCTTCAGCTGAAATTACATATGAGCGTACAGAGTTCAATCTGTACTAAGCAAACACGTTGGCTTGAATAATACTCAAAAAAAAAAAAAAAAAAAAAAAAAAACTTGGCGTGAAATGACACGCCACATGGCCTCCTGGTTCACATGGGCGAGAGGGAGGTATAAACTCCACCCTGGGTCGCATGGGTACCCCGGACATAGGGGCCTCACTCCACCAGTCCCAAAAAGTGCAAAATGAGAATGAATCGTACCCTAGATTCCTAGAATATGGAAAAATAATAAATACACCACCCCCTTTTTTTTTTTGAGTTAGTTTTCGTGCATGTGGTCAGTGGTGGATCGAGGCCCATGACTCCCAAATACAACTCCGCAGGTGTTCTAAATGAAATAAAGTTTAATACCCCCCCCCCCCCCCCCCCCCGGGGAGTCCTATTTACACACACAAAAAAAAGAAAAAACACTCGGGATTTATGCTCAGGGGTACTGAGTCGACCTTTTTTTGCCTTCTTTTTTTTTCAACACAAATTTCAAATTCCTTGGATTGGACTAGACTTGCTTCTGTTCTGGGTCAGATCTGAGTCAGATCTGGGTTGAATCTGGTCCAAATCCAGGTCAGATTTGGGTCATATCTGAGTCACGTCTGGTCGTCAAATCTGAATCAAATCTGAGTCAAATCTGAGTCAAATCTGAGTCAAATCTGAGTCAGACCCAGCCTGACCTGTAACAAGTACGGACAAACCAAACTGACCCACACAAAGTGACGCGCCCTTAACTCAATCTGATGTGACTTGACCGAACTCGCGTCACAAGATTAGACCTAAATCTTACGAAAAATCTTACGACGTGAGTTAAGTCCGGATCTAACAGGCTATGCAGATATAATGGGGTCAATTCTGAGTCTTCTGAGCCATCAGCTTTGTTTTGTTTTCTTTTTTTCAATGGCGTGGGTTTCACGTCTGACCTATCAGCTTGAGTTGGATGTGGTCAAATCGTCGCATAGACAGAGCTGACCAGATCCAACTCAGATCTGACTCAGATCTGACGCAGATTTGACTCAGATTTGATGCAGATTTGACGCAGATTTGACAAGCCAGACGTGGCTCAGATCTGACGCAGATTTGACTCAGATTTGACAAGCCAGACGTGACTCAGATACGACCCAAATCTGACCTGGATTTGGACCAGATTCAACCCAGGTCTGACTCAGATCTGACGCAGAACCGAAGCAGATCTGGCCCAGATTCAAACCAGATACGGCAACCCAGATCAGATCTAACACAAATCTAACCCAGATTTGACCCGGGTCTGACTCAGATACGGTGAGACAGATCTGACGTCCATCTGACCCAAACCTGACCCAGATTTGACAAAGATCTGAGACACAGATATGGCGACCCAGATCAGAAGCCGATCGGACACAGATTTTACGCAGACTTTACTCTGATTTGACACAGACATGACGACCCAGATACGAGATCTGTCCCCGATCTGAGTACGTTTGACCCAGACGACCAGATCTGAGGCGGATCCGATGCGGATCCAACCCCCAAAGCTTTTACCCAGATGCGACTCAGATCTGATCTCGCCCAGAGGTGACCCAGACCTGACTGACACCTGACCCAGATTCCCAGATTTGATTCCGATCCGATATTAGATTTGATTCCGATCTGATATAGATTTGATTCCGATCTGATATAGATTTGATTCCGATCCAATATAGATTTGACCAGGTTTGCCCCAGATGACCAGATCTGACCTGGCAATGACAACCCAAATCTCACCAGGTTTGACCAAGATCTGACTGCCTCGAGTTCCCACCAAGATTCATCAGACATCTGACCCACATCGGATTGAGATCTGACCAAGATGTAACTGACTGGTTTGATGAAGATCTTTTTTTTTTTTTTTTTTTTTTTTTTGTTGGGGGGGGTGACGATTTCTCGATTTATGCGTGTCATCCTTGCGCAGGGGCCATGCTAATCTCTTTCTCTGTATCTTTCCAGTTTTAACGGATGTCCTGAAGGACTAGTTTGACCAAGATCTAACTGACTGGTTTGATCAAGATCTAACTGACTGGTTTGACCAAGATCTGACAGACTGGTTTGACCAAGATCTGACTGACTGGTTTGACCAAGATCTGACTGACTGGTCTCCGACGCAGACCTGACCCACACACACAGTAGATCTCAGTGCCCATAGGGTTCGGCCCAGATCTAACCCAGATGATCCGACTGTCCAACCCACTGGTTTGACCAAGATCTAGCCAACTGGTTTGACCAACATCTTGACCAATATCTAACCCACAGAGTCAATCTGCATCATAGGGTTCAGCCCTGATCTAACTCAGATCCGACTGCCTAACTCGCCGGTTTGACCAAAATTTAACTGACTGGTTTGACCAAGATCTCTAACTGACTGGTTTGACCAAGATCTAACTGACTGGTTTGACCAAGCTCGAACTGA
The DNA here is from genome assembly GCA_003427395.1 of Chara braunii. NCBI lineage: Eukaryota > Viridiplantae > Streptophyta > Charophyceae > Charales > Characeae > Chara > Chara braunii. The sequence continues at coordinate 248,819 of BFEA01000823.1, read as the reverse complement.
CGGGTTCGATCAAGATCTAACTGTAGTAGATCTGAGTGCTCACATACGGGGTTCGACCCTGATCTAACTCAGATGACCCGACTGCATGCTGGAAGTTGTGTTGTGCCTTGCCGGCAGCTGAACCAGATCAGACCTTGCCATGGTGCTGAACAGCTGTGCCGATTCCACCCGCCGTGAATGCAGTCAAGGATTTGTCGACGTAGAAGCCTGCCTTCTGATGAGGGTTCTCTCCATATCTCAATGACGAATGCAGCGTCATCGGCACCGTCATACTCGGGGGGAGCTCGCCGTCTGTTTGCACACACACACGTCAAGAAATTCATCCAGTTCAAAGACAAAAAGAGGGAGGGAGGGAGGGCGGCATCAGTACAGCTACGATTGCGCACACTTCAACACAAAAGAGTCAGAAGAGATGAAAAGGCATCAATCAATCAATCAATCAAATGCGGCGTCAGAACATGCTTTAGATGTCAGGGTCTGTTCATCAGAAAGACCATCACTCATCTTCATCGAACACATTTACCCGATGAAGATTCTGCTCTTTCTTCTAGAAGGGAAAAGTTGTTTGCAAGCACAGCAGATCGATCGCAGGCAAACCCAGCATAAGGACCTGTTAAAGAGAGAGAGAGAGAGAGAGAGACGGACGGACGGACGGACGGACGGACGGACGGACGGACGGACGGACAGACGGACGGACAGACAGACAGACAGACAGAGATAGACAGACAGACAGACAGACAGACAGACAGACAGACAGACAGACAGACAGACAGACAGACAGACAGAAGCGCACCAGAATGGATATGAACTATTATGGATCCGGGACCATAAGGACCTACTTTTGGGGGGGGAGGGAAAAGAAAAGAGAGAGAGAGAGAGGGGGAGAGAGAGAGAGGGGGAGGGAGAATGGCTTGCCTGATGTTTGTTGCCAGAGCCATTCTGCTACCGCAGCATCATATGACGCTACGTGTTGAAAAGCCTTCCATGCGAGTTTTCGCCGGAAGGAAATGTCGACACCACCGTCGTTTCCCCTCAGCCGATCCAGCAAGCTGGCATAGTCAGCAGGGTCAACCACAACCAGGACATCTTCATGATTCTGCCAACCAACCACCACCATGGATATTAAACATCACCGCAAAAAAAAAAAAAAAAAAAAAAAAAACTGACTGGATAACGAGATTGAAAAAAAGAGCTGGATAAAAAAAAACACAGATCAATATTAATTTATTAAACATCACCACACAAAAAAAGGTCCGGAAAAAGCGGTTAAACTTGCATTAAACTTGGGTTAAACTTGCATTAAACTTGGTTTAAACTTTAAACTTGTATTAAAATTGGTTTAAACTTGCATTAAACTCGATTTAAACTCGGTTTCAACTGGGATTTAAACTGAGATTAACTCGGGTTAGACTTTGACTACCATGATTAAACTTCGATTAAACTTTGATTAAACTTTGATCAGGCTCGGATTAAACTTGGATTTTACATGGATTAACACAATAACAGCATACTATTGTTAAGGGTTGCTCGTTAGAGAGAGAAAAAGAGAGAAAAAGAGAGAGAGAGAGAGAGAGAGAGAGAGAGAGAGAGAGAGAGAGAGAGAGAGAGAGAGGGGGGAAGGTACCTTTGCTGCAGCTCGAATCATTGTCGGTCCGCCGATATCGATGTTCTCAATGCCTTGGGCGAAGGACGTCCCTTCCTTCGCAGTGACTGTACTATAGAATGGATATAAGTTGACGACAACAAGATCAATTGTCCCTGCAAGCAAGCCAAGTACGGTAGGGGGAGGGGGGAGAGGGGAGAGGGGGGGGGGGCGTAGCAGAGGACAACGACAACAAACGATTAATCAACAGAGACCACCACCAGGTCTCGCTTCTCACATCCTTTGCGCTATTCTTTTGCAGTTTGCTTCTTTTTTCTTTCTGTACTTGCTCACCGGAGTAATAAGCAACGACAGTAAATCAATAATCCTTTCTTCTCTGCGTGTTATGGAAAAAGAATCTCGCATTGGCGGAGGGCAAGAATGCAAAATTCTGAGCAGTGCTGGTAGGAAAGCAATGGAGCATTGGCGGAAGTTCAATTCACCCATCAAGGATAGTGAAATAGTAGAAATAGTGAAAAAGGAAAAGAATACATTCACCAAGCGAATGAACTTCCCCCATTTGACGTACAACATTCATCACGCGAAGTCCAATATAAAATTTCAGAAGATTTCACAATCAAATTTATGAAGGGCAAGTCAACACGGCAGACATAGTCAAGGACAATGGTGGAATAGCATACTTGCAAGCAGACGCAGTCCGGGCGGTTCCGCACGTGCGGCAGACCGTCGGGCCGGACCGGACCCGTGCGGCGCACCAATGTGCGCCCGATGACCAGTTACACCCCCCCCCCCCCCCCAAAAAAAAAAAAACAGCCCCGCCCGGTTCGGTCCGGACCTGGTCCATCCGGTCCGGGGGGGGGGTGCCGCACGTGGCAAAGCGGACCGGACCGGACGCTCGTCCGGTCCGTCTGCTTGCAAGTATGTGGAATAGGCTATGGTGGAATAGGCTAAGGTAGAATAGGCTATGGTGGAATAGGCTAAGGTGGAGTAGGCTATGGTGGAATAGGCTATGGTGGAATAGGCACAAGGTGGAATAGGCTATGGTGGAATAGGCTAAGGTGGAGGGCTATGGTGGAGGGCTACGGCAGAGGAGGCTAAGGTGGACGGCTATGGTGGAAGACTATGATGAAGGCTATAGTGGCGGCCTAAGGTGGAGGGCTATGGTGGAGTATATGGAAAGAGAGTTGATGAAATGGACAATACCAATGCCATGGTCCTGTAGGGCACTCATGTGCGACGACAAGCCTCTTCTTGCAAGAATGCCTCCATGAACAGCCGGGTGCAGAGTCTTCACCCTCCCATCAAGCTGAGACACACACACACACACACACACACACACACACACACACACACACACACACACACACACACACACATGCACAGCACACACACACACACACACACAAACATAGAGACGTTGTCAGTTGGCTATTCTGAAATACATTAGTCTGACAGTGGGCTATTCAGCCAGTTGGTTATTCTGGTACATGTCATCTAGACGTCAGCTACATCAGAATACTGACCACATGGTCAGTATTCTGGTATTTGTACGTTGCGAAGGTAACATGTACGTACATACGGCTGAATACCAGAATACCGACCACGTGCAGCCGTACATTGAATTTTCTGCCACATCAGGTGCACCACGTACAGTAGCTGACGAGTTCTGTCATTGTTATACGAATTTATATTATATCATAATAATACCTATTAAATAGTAAGCACAATGATGCTAAATTTCATAAAAATACTTTGGCTATACGATTATGAAGTTATATGAACTTATATCATAATAATAGTTACTAAATAGTAACTGGAAAAAGAAAAAAAAACGATTCCTCAGTTTGGTTGGCACGCCCTCATGAAGTTATGCCTGACAAACCATTTCAGCGAAATACTTTGGACTACTTGAGAGAGGGAGCGAGGGAGCGAGGGAGAGAGGGAGGGGAAGAGGGAGGAGGACAGTTAGGCCCGACAAACCATTTCAGGGAAATTTTTGGGTGACATGCTCAGCCTGCCACAACAGGACTCAGGCTAGGGATTTTTCGACCGAATAGCACAGTAATTGCCGTCTTGTACATTCCGGAAAACACATGAGAGAGAGTGTGGCACCCTTAGCCTCTTTTTCTGGTTGACGTCACAACAAGAAGTTAGGTAGTATGAGCAAAGAATAGAGAAAAGGAGGGAGGGAGGGAGAGAGGGAGGGGACGGAGAGGGAGAGGAGAGCGAGAGGAGAGAGAGAGGGAAAGGAGGGAGGGAGGGAAAGGAGAGAGGGAGTGTGAAAGGAGGAGGGAGGGAGGATCGAGGAGTGAAGGAGGAGGAGGAGAAGGAGAAGGAGGAAGAGGAGTAGGGGAATTGCGAGGATTGCTGCGAGGTTAGGAGGCACACAGGCATGCTGGCAAGTACAGACATACCATTTCCGGAAAGTTGGTGACATGCTCAACCCGCCGGACAGCTAGTCCTTCCTTCTCCAAAGCTGAAGCTGTCCCACCTGTTGAGATTAACGAATAACTGTTGACAACAACAACAACAACCACGACCCAGAAAAAAAAAGAAAAAAAAAAAAAGTTGAGCGAAACTCCCCAATGTGAATATAGACACAAACTTCAACAAAATATATATTAATCATTATTAAACAAAATTTGGCACAGCTAGACATCACAGACTCTCTCTCTCTCTCTCTCTCTCTCTCTCTCTCTCTCTCTCTCTCTCTCTCACACACACACACACACACACACACACACACACACACACACACACACACAAGATTAGCACAGAATAGCACAGGTTAGCACAGACTACCACAGAATGCCACAGAACAATAAAAAGACAGCACAGAATAGCACAGAGGAGAGAACAGAATAGCAAAGAAGAGAGCACAGCATACCCCAAAAGAGCACAGAAGATAGCACAGAAGAGAGCATAGAATAGCACGGAAGAGAACACAGAAGAGCACAACACAGCACAAAAGGGCACAGAAGCAAGCACAGAAGCGAGCACAGAATGGCACAGAATAGCACACGAAAAAAGGGAACAATATACAAGATAGCAGCATTGCATGGTGCAGCAGAACGGCACAGAACAGCACACCATAGCATTGTGCATACATTCCCGCAAAGAGCCCACAATAGCCCAGAATAGCACAGCATTTTGCATTATAGATTATTCATTATATAACTTCCTATACTATTCATTATAGCGTTGTTCATTGTAGCATAGACTGTACATTCCAGCATCGAGCAGCATAGCGAAGCATAGTGTGGTGAAGTAAATCATACCCCATTTCAATCAATCAGTGACAGTGATTGATTGATTGATTGATTGATCTATTGATCTATTGATCTATTGATTAACTGACTGATTGATTGATTTACTGAGTCACTGAGTCATTGAGTCAAGGATTCACTGATTGATTGATTGATTGATTGATTGATTGATTGATTGATTAATTGATTGATTTATTGATCAATTGATTGACTGATGGACAGAGGGAGGGAAGGAGGGATGGAGAGAGGGAGGGATAGATAGATGCATTGCACGGAGAGTTCGGTAAAAGGCAAAACTGAGGTATGCAATGGGCAATGGGCAAAACGCACGCATACCTCAGTAGACAGATGCATTGCTGGACATGTACAAAAGTCACACTGACTGATGACGAAATATTCAAAAAAAAATCAAAAAATATTCAAAAAGTATTTACAAAACATTAGCAGAGCTCGTAATGAGCTGGGATGATTAAGATAGAAAAAATAGCACGTCACCCCTCTGACAACGCTCATGGGGAACCATTTTTCTACACGTCAACAAAATATTATTACAAAAAAAAAAAAAAAAAAAAAAAACGGCGCTCAAAAAATCAAAAAATCCTTACCCCAGCTCTGATAGTCCATTTGCCAGCAGCAGCAGGTCTGTCTTATCCGAAAGAGATAAAAGGGCCTGTTTTCCTTCTGAACCTACAAACACCAAACAACACAGAATTCGCCATCTTGAGCACAATAATAGAGAGAGAGAGAGAGGGAGGG
>BFEA01000823.1:226416-243080 GCA_003427395.1 Chara braunii | reverse complement strand
TATGTTATGCAGAAAACTAAACTGAACAACTTTTGCCTCAGGGTCACATCGAAATTCCTCACCAAATATAAAATAAAAAATAAATTTTAAAACTTTTTTTTTTTTTTTTTTTTGGCCCGGCCGGGCAAGTGACCCCGGACCACTCTGGTAGCCTAGGTGGCGAACAGAAATAAGGGACTAATAGAGGACACGTCGGACATGATGATGAGAGGAGTAATATAGGGTGAATCTGGTGATTATAGGGTCAATTTCACGTCCAGGTGCAGATAATGCACATCAGGCAAATTCACGTCCAAGTGCAGATAATGCATGCACACCAATAACGCTGCGAGGATCAATACGGGGGCCACATTTCTCCGTTTGGTTTTCCGTTTTTGATTCCGTGTAATCTTGTTTGCTCCGGTTTCATCCTGTTCGATGCTTTCTTTTTTCTTTTCTTTTTTAAGCATGGCGCCTGCGCAAAAAAAGAAAAAAAAAATGCCAATTTAGGTAAGGTTTTTTGCAAAAGGACAAAACTGGTCATTCGCATGTCCAGGTGCAAATTTCTCCGTTTGGTTCCGTTTGATCCCGTGTAATCCCGTTTGGTCCCGTTTGATGCCTTTTTTTTTTGCATGGCCACTGCGCAAAAAAAAAAAAAAAAAAAAAAAAAAAGACTGTACGAAGTACTACGAACGATCTATCTATCTATCTATCTATCTAACTACTAAAGGACGGATAGGGCCCTGGACGTCGGTTCCCTTGCCCATTTAGGCAAGTTTTGCAAAAGGACAAAACTGGTCATTCGTATGTCCAGGTGCAGATAATCCACATCGTGGTTGAACGCGCCGGAGTCCACGTGTACATTTTCCTTTTCTTGTTTTTTTTACCCAAAAACAAAGCCCCCTCTATTCCACGTGTACATCTTCCACGGGAATTCTTTTTTTTCTTTTTTTTTTTCGCAAGAGCGCTCAAACGCTACCCCTCACGCTGCACACCTTGCCCACCTAATCACCCTAAAAACACTATTAGTGGTTTTTTTTTTTAACGCTACTAGTTAAAAAAGAAAAGAAAAAACACGACAGCTGGACACATTTTACAATTTTGCCAAAAATAATAATAATAAATTCAAAACACTTTTGTTTTTTGCAAGAGCGCTCAAACGCTACCCCTCACGCTGCACACCTTGCCCACCTAATCACCCTAAAAACACTATTAGTGGTTTTTTTTTTTAACGCTACTAGTTAAAAAAGAAAAGAAAAAACACGACAGCTGGACACATTTTACAATTTTGCCAAAAATAATAATAATAAATTCAAAACACTTTTGTTTTTTGCAAGAGCGCTCAAACGCTACCCCTCACGCTGCACACCTTGCCCACCTAATCACCCTAAAAACACTATTAGTGGTTTTTTTTTTTAACGCTACTAGTTAAAAAAGAAAAGAAAAAACACGACAGCTGGACACATTTTACAATTTTGCCAAAAATAATAATAATAAATTCAAAACACTTTTGTTTTTTGCAAGAGCGCTCAAACGCTACCCCTCACGCTGCACACCTTGCCCACCTAATCACCCTAAAAACACTATTAGTGGTTTTTTTTTTTAACGCTACTAGTTAAAAAAGAAAAGAAAAAACACGACAGCTGGACACATTTTACAATTTTGCCAAAAATAATAATAATAAATTCAAAACACTTTTGTTTTTTGCAAGAGCGCTCAAACGCTACCCCTCACGCTGCACACCTTGCCCACCTAATCACCCTAAAAACACTATTAGTGGTTTTTTTTTTTAACGCTACTAGTTAAAAAAGAAAAGAAAAAACACGACAGCTGGACACATTTTACAATTTTGCCAAAAATAATAATAATAAATTCAAAACACTTTTGTTTTTTGCAAGAGCGCTCAAACGCTACCCCTCACGCTGCACACCTTGCCCACCTAATCACCCTAAAAACACTATTAGTGGTTTTTTTTTTTAACGCTACTAGTTAAAAAAGAAAAGAAAAAACACGACAGCTGGACACATTTTACAATTTTGCCAAAAATAATAATAATAAATTCAAAACACTTTTGTTTTTTGCAAGAGCGCTCAAACGCTACCCCTCACGCTGCACACCTTGCCCACCTAATCACCCTAAAAACACTATTAGTGGTTTTTTTTTTTAACGCTACTAGTTAAAAAAGAAAAGAAAAAACACGACAGCTGGACACATTTTACAATTTTGCCAAAAATAATAATAATAAATTCAAAACACTTTTGTTTTTTGCAAGAGCGCTCAAACGCTACCCCTCACGCTGCACACCTTGCCCACCTAATCACCCTAAAAACACTATTAGTGGTTTTTTTTTTTAACGCTACTAGTTAAAAAAGAAAAGAAAAAACACGACAGCTGGACACATTTTACAATTTTGCCAAAAATAATAATAATAAATTCAAAACACTTTTGTTTTTTGCAAGAGCGCTCAAACGCTACCCCTCACGCTGCACACCTTGCCCACCTAATCACCCTAAAAACACTATTAGTGGTTTTTTTTTTTAACGCTACTAGTTAAAAAAGAAAAGAAAAAACACGACAGCTGGACACATTTTACAATTTTGCCAAAAATAATAATAATAAATTCAAAACACTTTTGTTTTTTGCAAGAGCGCTCAAACGCTACCCCTCACGCTGCACACCTTGCCCACCTAATCACCCTAAAAACACTATTAGTGGTTTTTTTTTTTAACGCTACTAGTTAAAAAAGAAAAGAAAAAACACGACAGCTGGACACATTTTACAATTTTGCCAAAAATAATAATAATAAATTCAAAACACTTTTGTTTTTTGCAAGAGCGCTCAAACGCTACCCCTCACGCTGCACACCTTGCCCACCTAATCACCCTAAAAACACTATTAGTGGTTTTTTTTTTTAACGCTACTAGTTAAAAAAGAAAAGAAAAAACACGACAGCTGGACACATTTTACAATTTTGCCAAAAATAATAATAATAAATTCAAAACACTTTTGTTTTTTGCAAGAGCGCTCAAACGCTACCCCTCACGCTGCACACCTTGCCCACCTAATCACCCTAAAAACACTATTAGTGGTTTTTTTTTTTAACGCTACTAGTTAAAAAAGAAAAGAAAAAACACGACAGCTGGACACATTTTACAATTTTGCCAAAAATAATAATAATAAATTCAAAACACTTTTGTTTTTTGCAAGAGCGCTCAAACGCTACCCCTCACGCTGCACACCTTGCCCACCTAATCACCCTAAAAACACTATTAGTGGTTTTTTTTTTTAACGCTACTAGTTAAAAAAGAAAAGAAAAAACACGACAGCTGGACACATTTTACAATTTTGCCAAAAATAATAATAATAAATTCAAAACACTTTTGTTTTTTGCAAGAGCGCTCAAACGCTACCCCTCACGCTGCACACCTTGCCCACCTAATCACCCTAAAAACACTATTAGTGGTTTTTTTTTTTAACGCTACTAGTTAAAAAAGAAAAGAAAAAACACGACAGCTGGACACATTTTACAATTTTGCCAAAAATAATAATAATAAATTCAAAACACTTTTGTTTTTTGCAAGAGCGCTCAAACGCTACCCCTCACGCTGCACACCTTGCCCACCTAATCACCCTAAAAACACTATTAGTGGTTTTTTTTTTTAACGCTACTAGTTAAAAAAGAAAAGAAAAAACACGACAGCTGGACACATTTTACAATTTTGCCAAAAATAATAATAATAAATTCAAAACACTTTTGTTTTTTGCAAGAGCGCTCAAACGCTACCCCTCACGCTGCACACCTTGCCCACCTAATCACCCTAAAAACACTATTAGTGGTTTTTTTTTTTAACGCTACTAGTTAAAAAAGAAAAGAAAAAACACGACAGCTGGACACATTTTACAATTTTGCCAAAAATAATAATAATAAATTCAAAACACTTTTGTTTTTTGCAAGAGCGCTCAAACGCTACCCCTCACGCTGCACACCTTGCCCACCTAATCACCCTAAAAACACTATTAGTGGTTTTTTTTTTTAACGCTACTAGTTAAAAAAGAAAAGAAAAAACACGACAGCTGGACACATTTTACAATTTTGCCAAAAATAATAATAATAAATTCAAAACACTTTTGTTTTTTGCAAGAGCGCTCAAACGCTACCCCTCACGCTGCACACCTTGCCCACCTAATCACCCTAAAAACACTATTAGTGGTTTTTTTTTTTAACGCTACTAGTTAAAAAAGAAAAGAAAAAACACGACAGCTGGACACATTTTACAATTTTGCCAAAAATAATAATAATAAATTCAAAACACTTTTGTTTTTTGCAAGAGCGCTCAAACGCTACCCCTCACGCTGCACACCTTGCCCACCTAATCACCCTAAAAACACTATTAGTGGTTTTTTTTTTTAACGCTACTAGTTAAAAAAGAAAAGAAAAAACACGACAGCTGGACACATTTTACAATTTTGCCAAAAATAATAATAATAAATTCAAAACACTTTTGTTTTTTGCAAGAGCGCTCAAACGCTACCCCTCACGCTGCACACCTTGCCCACCTAATCACCCTAAAAACACTATTAGTGGTTTTTTTTTTTAACGCTACTAGTTAAAAAAGAAAAGAAAAAACACGACAGCTGGACACATTTTACAATTTTGCCAAAAATAATAATAATAAATTCAAAACACTTTTGTTTTTTGCAAGAGCGCTCAAACGCTACCCCTCACGCTGCACACCTTGCCCACCTAATCACCCTAAAAACACTATTAGTGGTTTTTTTTTTTAACGCTACTAGTTAAAAAAGAAAAGAAAAAACACGACAGCTGGACACATTTTACAATTTTGCCAAAAATAATAATAATAAATTCAAAACACTTTTGTTTTTTGCAAGAGCGCTCAAACGCTACCCCTCACGCTGCACACCTTGCCCACCTAATCACCCTAAAAACACTATTAGTGGTTTTTTTTTTTAACGCTACTAGTTAAAAAAGAAAAGAAAAAACACGACAGCTGGACACATTTTACAATTTTGCCAAAAATAATAATAATAAATTCAAAACACTTTTGTTTTTTGCAAGAGCGCTCAAACGCTACCCCTCACGCTGCACACCTTGCCCACCTAATCACCCTAAAAACACTATTAGTGGTTTTTTTTTTTAACGCTACTAGTTAAAAAAGAAAAGAAAAAACACGACAGCTGGACACATTTTACAATTTTGCCAAAAATAATAATAATAAATTCAAAACACTTTTGTTTTTTGCAAGAGCGCTCAAACGCTACCCCTCACGCTGCACACCTTGCCCACCTAATCACCCTAAAAACACTATTAGTGGTTTTTTTTTTTAACGCTACTAGTTAAAAAAGAAAAGAAAAAACACGACAGCTGGACACATTTTACAATTTTGCCAAAAATAATAATAATAAATTCAAAACACTTTTGTTTTTTGCAAGAGCGCTCAAACGCTACCCCTCACGCTGCACACCTTGCCCACCTAATCACCCTAAAAACACTATTAGTGGTTTTTTTTTTTAACGCTACTAGTTAAAAAAGAAAAGAAAAAACACGACAGCTGGACACATTTTACAATTTTGCCAAAAATAATAATAATAAATTCAAAACACTTTTGTTTTTTGCAAGAGCGCTCAAACGCTACCCCTCACGCTGCACACCTTGCCCACCTAATCACCCTAAAAACACTATTAGTGGTTTTTTTTTTTAACGCTACTAGTTAAAAAAGAAAAGAAAAAACACGACAGCTGGACACATTTTACAATTTTGCCAAAAATAATAATAATAAATTCAAAACACTTTTGTTTTTTGCAAGAGCGCTCAAACGCTACCCCTCACGCTGCACACCTTGCCCACCTAATCACCCTAAAAACACTATTAGTGGTTTTTTTTTTTAACGCTACTAGTTAAAAAAGAAAAGAAAAAACACGACAGCTGGACACATTTTACAATTTTGCCAAAAATAATAATAATAAATTCAAAACACTTTTGTTTTTTGCAAGAGCGCTCAAACGCTACCCCTCACGCTGCACACCTTGCCCACCTAATCACCCTAAAAACACTATTAGTGGTTTTTTTTTTTAACGCTACTAGTTAAAAAAGAAAAGAAAAAACACGACAGCTGGACACATTTTACAATTTTGCCAAAAATAATAATAATAAATTCAAAACACTTTTGTTTTTTGCAAGAGCGCTCAAACGCTACCCCTCACGCTGCACACCTTGCCCACCTAATCACCCTAAAAACACTATTAGTGGTTTTTTTTTTTAACGCTACTAGTTAAAAAAGAAAAGAAAAAACACGACAGCTGGACACATTTTACAATTTTGCCAAAAATAATAATAATAAATTCAAAACACTTTTGTTTTTTGCAAGAGCGCTCAAACGCTACCCCTCACGCTGCACACCTTGCCCACCTAATCACCCTAAAAACACTATTAGTGGTTTTTTTTTTTAACGCTACTAGTTAAAAAAGAAAAGAAAAAACACGACAGCTGGACACATTTTACAATTTTGCCAAAAATAATAATAATAAATTCAAAACACTTTTGTTTTTTGCAAGAGCGCTCAAACGCTACCCCTCACGCTGCACACCTTGCCCACCTAATCACCCTAAAAACACTATTAGTGGTTTTTTTTTTTAACGCTACTAGTTAAAAAAGAAAAGAAAAAACACGACAGCTGGACACATTTTACAATTTTGCCAAAAATAATAATAATAAATTCAAAACACTTTTGTTTTTTGCAAGAGCGCTCAAACGCTACCCCTCACGCTGCACACCTTGCCCACCTAATCACCCTAAAAACACTATTAGTGGTTTTTTTTTTTAACGCTACTAGTTAAAAAAGAAAAGAAAAAACACGACAGCTGGACACATTTTACAATTTTGCCAAAAATAATAATAATAAATTCAAAACACTTTTGTTTTTTGCAAGAGCGCTCAAACGCTACCCCTCACGCTGCACACCTTGCCCACCTAATCACCCTAAAAACACTATTAGTGGTTTTTTTTTTTAACGCTACTAGTTAAAAAAGAAAAGAAAAAACACGACAGCTGGACACATTTTACAATTTTGCCAAAAATAATAATAATAAATTCAAAACACTTTTGTTTTTTGCAAGAGCGCTCAAACGCTACCCCTCACGCTGCACACCTTGCCCACCTAATCACCCTAAAAACACTATTAGTGGTTTTTTTTTTTAACGCTACTAGTTAAAAAAGAAAAGAAAAAACACGACAGCTGGACACATTTTACAATTTTGCCAAAAATAATAATAATAAATTCAAAACACTTTTGTTTTTTGCAAGAGCGCTCAAACGCTACCCCTCACGCTGCACACCTTGCCCACCTAATCACCCTAAAAACACTATTAGTGGTTTTTTTTTTTAACGCTACTAGTTAAAAAAGAAAAGAAAAAACACGACAGCTGGACACATTTTACAATTTTGCCAAAAATAATAATAATAAATTCAAAACACTTTTGTTTTTTGCAAGAGCGCTCAAACGCTACCCCTCACGCTGCACACCTTGCCCACCTAATCACCCTAAAAACACTATTAGTGGTTTTTTTTTTTAACGCTACTAGTTAAAAAAGAAAAGAAAAAACACGACAGCTGGACACATTTTACAATTTTGCCAAAAATAATAATAATAAATTCAAAACACTTTTGTTTTTTGCAAGAGCGCTCAAACGCTACCCCTCACGCTGCACACCTTGCCCACCTAATCACCCTAAAAACACTATTAGTGGTTTTTTTTTTTAACGCTACTAGTTAAAAAAGAAAAGAAAAAACACGACAGCTGGACACATTTTACAATTTTGCCAAAAATAATAATAATAAATTCAAAACACTTTTGTTTTTTGCAAGAGCGCTCAAACGCTACCCCTCACGCTGCACACCTTGCCCACCTAATCACCCTAAAAACACTATTAGTGGTTTTTTTTTTTAACGCTACTAGTTAAAAAAGAAAAGAAAAAACACGACAGCTGGACACATTTTACAATTTTGCCAAAAATAATAATAATAAATTCAAAACACTTTTGTTTTTTGCAAGAGCGCTCAAACGCTACCCCTCACGCTGCACACCTTGCCCACCTAATCACCCTAAAAACACTATTAGTGGTTTTTTTTTTTAACGCTACTAGTTAAAAAAGAAAAGAAAAAACACGACAGCTGGACACATTTTACAATTTTGCCAAAAATAATAATAATAAATTCAAAACACTTTTGTTTTTTGCAAGAGCGCTCAAACGCTACCCCTCACGCTGCACACCTTGCCCACCTAATCACCCTAAAAACACTATTAGTGGTTTTTTTTTTTAACGCTACTAGTTAAAAAAGAAAAGAAAAAACACGACAGCTGGACACATTTTACAATTTTGCCAAAAATAATAATAATAAATTCAAAACACTTTTGTTTTTTGCAAGAGCGCTCAAACGCTACCCCTCACGCTGCACACCTTGCCCACCTAATCACCCTAAAAACACTATTAGTGGTTTTTTTTTTTAACGCTACTAGTTAAAAAAGAAAAGAAAAAACACGACAGCTGGACACATTTTACAATTTTGCCAAAAATAATAATAATAAATTCAAAACACTTTTGTTTTTTGCAAGAGCGCTCAAACGCTACCCCTCACGCTGCACACCTTGCCCACCTAATCACCCTAAAAACACTATTAGTGGTTTTTTTTTTTAACGCTACTAGTTAAAAAAGAAAAGAAAAAACACGACAGCTGGACACATTTTACAATTTTGCCAAAAATAATAATAATAAATTCAAAACACTTTTGTTTTTTGCAAGAGCGCTCAAACGCTACCCCTCACGCTGCACACCTTGCCCACCTAATCACCCTAAAAACACTATTAGTGGTTTTTTTTTTTAACGCTACTAGTTAAAAAAGAAAAGAAAAAACACGACAGCTGGACACATTTTACAATTTTGCCAAAAATAATAATAATAAATTCAAAACACTTTTGTTTTTTGCAAGAGCGCTCAAACGCTACCCCTCACGCTGCACACCTTGCCCACCTAATCACCCTAAAAACACTATTAGTGGTTTTTTTTTTTAACGCTACTAGTTAAAAAAGAAAAGAAAAAACACGACAGCTGGACACATTTTACAATTTTGCCAAAAATAATAATAATAAATTCAAAACACTTTTGTTTTTTGCAAGAGCGCTCAAACGCTACCCCTCACGCTGCACACCTTGCCCACCTAATCACCCTAAAAACACTATTAGTGGTTTTTTTTTTTAACGCTACTAGTTAAAAAAGAAAAGAAAAAACACGACAGCTGGACACATTTTACAATTTTGCCAAAAATAATAATAATAAATTCAAAACACTTTTGTTTTTTGCAAGAGCGCTCAAACGCTACCCCTCACGCTGCACACCTTGCCCACCTAATCACCCTAAAAACACTATTAGTGGTTTTTTTTTTTAACGCTACTAGTTAAAAAAGAAAAGAAAAAACACGACAGCTGGACACATTTTACAATTTTGCCAAAAATAATAATAATAAATTCAAAACACTTTTGTTTTTTGCAAGAGCGCTCAAACGCTACCCCTCACGCTGCACACCTTGCCCACCTAATCACCCTAAAAACACTATTAGTGGTTTTTTTTTTTAACGCTACTAGTTAAAAAAGAAAAGAAAAAACACGACAGCTGGACACATTTTACAATTTTGCCAAAAATAATAATAATAAATTCAAAACACTTTTGTTTTTTGCAAGAGCGCTCAAACGCTACCCCTCACGCTGCACACCTTGCCCACCTAATCACCCTAAAAACACTATTAGTGGTTTTTTTTTTTAACGCTACTAGTTAAAAAAGAAAAGAAAAAACACGACAGCTGGACACATTTTACAATTTTGCCAAAAATAATAATAATAAATTCAAAACACTTTTGTTTTTTGCAAGAGCGCTCAAACGCTACCCCTCACGCTGCACACCTTGCCCACCTAATCACCCTAAAAACACTATTAGTGGTTTTTTTTTTTAACGCTACTAGTTAAAAAAGAAAAGAAAAAACACGACAGCTGGACACATTTTACAATTTTGCCAAAAATAATAATAATAAATTCAAAACACTTTTGTTTTTTGCAAGAGCGCTCAAACGCTACCCCTCACGCTGCACACCTTGCCCACCTAATCACCCTAAAAACACTATTAGTGGTTTTTTTTTTTAACGCTACTAGTTAAAAAAGAAAAGAAAAAACACGACAGCTGGACACATTTTACAATTTTGCCAAAAATAATAATAATAAATTCAAAACACTTTTGTTTTTTGCAAGAGCGCTCAAACGCTACCCCTCACGCTGCACACCTTGCCCACCTAATCACCCTAAAAACACTATTAGTGGTTTTTTTTTTTAACGCTACTAGTTAAAAAAGAAAAGAAAAAACACGACAGCTGGACACATTTTACAATTTTGCCAAAAATAATAATAATAAATTCAAAACACTTTTGTTTTTTGCAAGAGCGCTCAAACGCTACCCCTCACGCTGCACACCTTGCCCACCTAATCACCCTAAAAACACTATTAGTGGTTTTTTTTTTTAACGCTACTAGTTAAAAAAGAAAAGAAAAAACACGACAGCTGGACACATTTTACAATTTTGCCAAAAATAATAATAATAAATTCAAAACACTTTTGTTTTTTGCAAGAGCGCTCAAACGCTACCCCTCACGCTGCACACCTTGCCCACCTAATCACCCTAAAAACACTATTAGTGGTTTTTTTTTTTAACGCTACTAGTTAAAAAAGAAAAGAAAAAACACGACAGCTGGACACATTTTACAATTTTGCCAAAAATAATAATAATAAATTCAAAACACTTTTGTTTTTTGCAAGAGCGCTCAAACGCTACCCCTCACGCTGCACACCTTGCCCACCTAATCACCCTAAAAACACTATTAGTGGTTTTTTTTTTTAACGCTACTAGTTAAAAAAGAAAAGAAAAAACACGACAGCTGGACACATTTTACAATTTTGCCAAAAATAATAATAATAAATTCAAAACACTTTTGTTTTTTGCAAGAGCGCTCAAACGCTACCCCTCACGCTGCACACCTTGCCCACCTAATCACCCTAAAAACACTATTAGTGGTTTTTTTTTTTAACGCTACTAGTTAAAAAAGAAAAGAAAAAACACGACAGCTGGACACATTTTACAATTTTGCCAAAAATAATAATAATAAATTCAAAACACTTTTGTTTTTTGCAAGAGCGCTCAAACGCTACCCCTCACGCTGCACACCTTGCCCACCTAATCACCCTAAAAACACTATTAGTGGTTTTTTTTTTTAACGCTACTAGTTAAAAAAGAAAAGAAAAAACACGACAGCTGGACACATTTTACAATTTTGCCAAAAATAATAATAATAAATTCAAAACACTTTTGTTTTTTGCAAGAGCGCTCAAACGCTACCCCTCACGCTGCACACCTTGCCCACCTAATCACCCTAAAAACACTATTAGTGGTTTTTTTTTTTAACGCTACTAGTTAAAAAAGAAAAGAAAAAACACGACAGCTGGACACATTTTACAATTTTGCCAAAAATAATAATAATAAATTCAAAACACTTTTGTTTTTTGCAAGAGCGCTCAAACGCTACCCCTCACGCTGCACACCTTGCCCACCTAATCACCCTAAAAACACTATTAGTGGTTTTTTTTTTTAACGCTACTAGTTAAAAAAGAAAAGAAAAAACACGACAGCTGGACACATTTTACAATTTTGCCAAAAATAATAATAATAAATTCAAAACACTTTTGTTTTTTGCAAGAGCGCTCAAACGCTACCCCTCACGCTGCACACCTTGCCCACCTAATCACCCTAAAAACACTATTAGTGGTTTTTTTTTTTAACGCTACTAGTTAAAAAAGAAAAGAAAAAACACGACAGCTGGACACATTTTACAATTTTGCCAAAAATAATAATAATAAATTCAAAACACTTTTGTTTTTTGCAAGAGCGCTCAAACGCTACCCCTCACGCTGCACACCTTGCCCACCTAATCACCCTAAAAACACTATTAGTGGTTTTTTTTTTTAACGCTACTAGTTAAAAAAGAAAAGAAAAAACACGACAGCTGGACACATTTTACAATTTTGCCAAAAATAATAATAATAAATTCAAAACACTTTTGTTTTTTGCAAGAGCGCTCAAACGCTACCCCTCACGCTGCACACCTTGCCCACCTAATCACCCTAAAAACACTATTAGTGGTTTTTTTTTTTAACGCTACTAGTTAAAAAAGAAAAGAAAAAACACGACAGCTGGACACATTTTACAATTTTGCCAAAAATAATAATAATAAATTCAAAACACTTTTGTTTTTTGCAAGAGCGCTCAAACGCTACCCCTCACGCTGCACACCTTGCCCACCTAATCACCCTAAAAACACTATTAGTGGTTTTTTTTTTTAACGCTACTAGTTAAAAAAGAAAAGAAAAAACACGACAGCTGGACACATTTTACAATTTTGCCAAAAATAATAATAATAAATTCAAAACACTTTTGTTTTTTGCAAGAGCGCTCAAACGCTACCCCTCACGCTGCACACCTTGCCCACCTAATCACCCTAAAAACACTATTAGTGGTTTTTTTTTTTAACGCTACTAGTTAAAAAAGAAAAGAAAAAACACGACAGCTGGACACATTTTACAATTTTGCCAAAAATAATAATAATAAATTCAAAACACTTTTGTTTTTTGCAAGAGCGCTCAAACGCTACCCCTCACGCTGCACACCTTGCCCACCTAATCACCCTAAAAACACTATTAGTGGTTTTTTTTTTTAACGCTACTAGTTAAAAAAGAAAAGAAAAAACACGACAGCTGGACACATTTTACAATTTTGCCAAAAATAATAATAATAAATTCAAAACACTTTTGTTTTTTGCAAGAGCGCTCAAACGCTACCCCTCACGCTGCACACCTTGCCCACCTAATCACCCTAAAAACACTATTAGTGGTTTTTTTTTTTAACGCTACTAGTTAAAAAAGAAAAGAAAAAACACGACAGCTGGACACATTTTACAATTTTGCCAAAAATAATAATAATAAATTCAAAACACTTTTGTTTTTTGCAAGAGCGCTCAAACGCTACCCCTCACGCTGCACACCTTGCCCACCTAATCACCCTAAAAACACTATTAGTGGTTTTTTTTTTTAACGCTACTAGTTAAAAAAGAAAAGAAAAAACACGACAGCTGGACACATTTTACAATTTTGCCAAAAATAATAATAATAAATTCAAAACACTTTTGTTTTTTGCAAGAGCGCTCAAACGCTACCCCTCACGCTGCACACCTTGCCCACCTAATCACCCTAAAAACACTATTAGTGGTTTTTTTTTTTAACGCTACTAGTTAAAAAAGAAAAGAAAAAACACGACAGCTGGACACATTTTACAATTTTGCCAAAAATAATAATAATAAATTCAAAACACTTTTGTTTTTTGCAAGAGCGCTCAAACGCTACCCCTCACGCTGCACACCTTGCCCACCTAATCACCCTAAAAACACTATTAGTGGTTTTTTTTTTTAACGCTACTAGTTAAAAAAGAAAAGAAAAAACACGACAGCTGGACACATTTTACAATTTTGCCAAAAATAATAATAATAAATTCAAAACACTTTTGTTTTTTGCAAGAGCGCTCAAACGCTACCCCTCACGCTGCACACCTTGCCCACCTAATCACCCTAAAAACACTATTAGTGGTTTTTTTTTTTAACGCTACTAGTTAAAAAAGAAAAGAAAAAACACGACAGCTGGACACATTTTACAATTTTGCCAAAAATAATAATAATAAATTCAAAACACTTTTGTTTTTTGCAAGAGCGCTCAAACGCTACCCCTCACGCTGCACACCTTGCCCACCTAATCACCCTAAAAACACTATTAGTGGTTTTTTTTTTTAACGCTACTAGTTAAAAAAGAAAAGAAAAAACACGACAGCTGGACACATTTTACAATTTTGCCAAAAATAATAATAATAAATTCAAAACACTTTTGTTTTTTGCAAGAGCGCTCAAACGCTACCCCTCACGCTGCACACCTTGCCCACCTAATCACCCTAAAAACACTATTAGTGGTTTTTTTTTTTAACGCTACTAGTTAAAAAAGAAAAGAAAAAACACGACAGCTGGACACATTTTACAATTTTGCCAAAAATAATAATAATAAATTCAAAACACTTTTGTTTTTTGCAAGAGCGCTCAAACGCTACCCCTCACGCTGCACACCTTGCCCACCTAATCACCCTAAAAACACTATTAGTGGTTTTTTTTTTTAACGCTACTAGTTAAAAAAGAAAAGAAAAAACACGACAGCTGGACACATTTTACAATTTTGCCAAAAATAATAATAATAAATTCAAAACACTTTTGTTTTTTGCAAGAGCGCTCAAACGCTACCCCTCACGCTGCACACCTTGCCCACCTAATCACCCTAAAAACACTATTAGTGGTTTTTTTTTTTAACGCTACTAGTTAAAAAAGAAAAGAAAAAACACGACAGCTGGACACATTTTACAATTTTGCCAAAAATAATAATAATAAATTCAAAACACTTTTGTTTTTTGCAAGAGCGCTCAAACGCTACCCCTCACGCTGCACACCTTGCCCACCTAATCACCCTAAAAACACTATTAGTGGTTTTTTTTTTTAACGCTACTAGTTAAAAAAGAAAAGAAAAAACACGACAGCTGGACACATTTTACAATTTTGCCAAAAATAATAATAATAAATTCAAAACACTTTTGTTTTTTGCAAGAGCGCTCAAACGCTACCCCTCACGCTGCACACCTTGCCCACCTAATCACCCTAAAAACACTATTAGTGGTTTTTTTTTTTAACGCTACTAGTTAAAAAAGAAAAGAAAAAACACGACAGCTGGACACATTTTACAATTTTGCCAAAAATAATAATAATAAATTCAAAACACTTTTGTTTTTTGCAAGAGCGCTCAAACGCTACCCCTCACGCTGCACACCTTGCCCACCTAATCACCCTAAAAACACTATTAGTGGTTTTTTTTTTTAACGCTACTAGTTAAAAAAGAAAAGAAAAAACACGACAGCTGGACACATTTTACAATTTTGCCAAAAATAATAATAATAAATTCAAAACACTTTTGTTTTTTGCAAGAGCGCTCAAACGCTACCCCTCACGCTGCACACCTTGCCCACCTAATCACCCTAAAAACACTATTAGTGGTTTTTTTTTTTAACGCTACTAGTTAAAAAAGAAAAGAAAAAACACGACAGCTGGACACATTTTACAATTTTGCCAAAAATAATAATAATAAATTCAAAACACTTTTGTTTTTTGCAAGAGCGCTCAAACGCTACCCCTCACGCTGCACACCTTGCCCACCTAATCACCCTAAAAACACTATTAGTGGTTTTTTTTTTTAACGCTACTAGTTAAAAAAGAAAAGAAAAAACACGACAGCTGGACACATTTTACAATTTTGCCAAAAATAATAATAATAAATTCAAAACACTTTTGTTTTTTGCAAGAGCGCTCAAACGCTACGCCGCCGCACTCTTTTCCCAATGAACCGTTCGAATCCAGCTGCCGTCAGATGAACAGAATAAAATAAAATAATTATGAAATACCTGAGGCCGGTCAGCTCAATGCGGACATCTCAAGGCCGTAGCCCTTTATTATATATGCATTAAAAAAAAAACAATTGCAGCAGACCGAGCAACCGCCTCAGCAAAAGACAACAACCCGTCCAAGTTCATTCAGATGGGCATGAGCAAGCAGCCCACCTAAATAGTAAAAACCCTCAAAACACTTAGTGTTTTTTTTTTTTTTTAACACCATTAGTTGTGCTACGCCGCACACATTTTAGTTTGCCACGCCGCCGGACAGACATTCCAATCAAATAAATAATCAAATTCCTTTTTTCATGTAATAACTTAGAAGACATTCTAATCAAATAAATAATCAAATAAATAACACTTGTTCATTTTTTTAATGTAATAAGCTAGGCTACCAGCCGGGCCGCCCGGGTCACCTTATTTTTCCGGGCGGCCCGGCAGTGCAAGGACCAGGGAAGCTCCCAGCCCAAAAAAAAAAAAGAAAAAAAAAGAAAAAAAAAAAACGAAAATTCCGAAACAAAACTATGCAGAAAAATAAACTGAACAACTTTTGCCTTAGGCTTACATCGAAAATTTTCACAAAATTTAAAATAAAAAATAAATCAAAAACTAGTTTTTTTTTGTTCTTTTTGTTTTTGGGCCCGGTCGGGCAAGTGGTCCCGGGCCGCTATGGTAACCTAGGTAATAAGACAATTTACTCAAATAAATAATAAAATAAAAAACACTATTATGCAGCAGCACACATTCTGTTTCCCAAGCTTGATGCACACATTTTTTTTAACGCCGCTGCACACTTCTTCATTTTTCTTAAAAAATAATAAAGTCAAAAGAAAAAAGAAAAAAAAAACACGACAGCTGGACACATTTTACTTTACAATTTTGCCAAAAAATAATCATCATAAATTCAAAACACGACACTTTTGTTTTTTCCCGTTAAGTTCAAAAATTCATGGACAGAAAAAAAAAAAAAAAAAAAATCACATACAGTGTCAGACACACACTCTCCCACATGACCAGAGGGCCAGCGTCGAAGAATCCAGAAAAAAAAA
>BFEA01000823.1:179916-192999 GCA_003427395.1 Chara braunii | reverse complement strand
TTTTTTTTTTTTTTTTTTTTTTTTTGCTGAGGCTGCCTGGGATCGTGCCTGGGGGTCATGCCTCGCCAGGCACCAAGGCGTGTATCCGGGCACAAGTTTGGTGCTCGGGTGTCCAGAAAAACAACCTAGCTTTTGTTTTAATTTTTAATTTGGTGAAAATTTTCGATGTGACCCTGAGGAAAAAATTGCTCAATTTATGTTTTTGCTTAACATAGGTTTTTTTTTTTTGCATTCGAGTTCGACCAAAAATATCTCCAAAGGAAGCCAAACGAATAAACACTTGATAAAAAGACTCTAGCATCGATTATTATTATTAGAATAATTATTTTTCCTATGTGGCTATATATATATATATTTCAACGAATAAGACTTTGCTTGAGGACACGAACTTCCCGTTCAACTACATATCGGAAACACGGGAATGAATCATATATTATGGTACATGAGCTCATAGGAGATATTGACAAAAGTTTGTCACCTTTTCACAAAGAGATAGATAATCAATAAATAAGGTATGCTAAAAGGTGTGATAATGGATAGTAGTCAATAATGTCACATTGTTATCATTTTTTTTAACCTCAATATCTCGCTATATTTCAAGTTACAGTGATCGGTTTATCACTCATCATCTGAAATATTAAATTGTTGTCAATTCGAAGTGAGAAGAATCTTTCGAAAAATAAATCAAAATACGTTTGAGTTAACTTTATGATAAGAGAAGTGACCAATGACGTGTAATGACCCTCACACAAGTGTCTTCCTCGCACAACAATTTGAACGTATTAGGGTCATTACACAATGTCTCATAAATACCTCACAAAAAAAAGGGGGACACGTGTGAGAACCGAATACCATGTGTTTTGATAGCGACCCCCCCAAAATTATACATAGGGAGCATGACTACCTATTGCTAAACTAACTAAGAACATGAGACCAGTAAATAATAGACCAAAGACTGCACAATAAATATGAATCAAGTTCGAGAGACGCATGAGGGGCTATATGTAAGTGAAAATTTAAATGATCATACAGTTAAAGACTAAGCCCATTAATTTTATGCGTATATTATAAAGTAAGAACTTGGTATTCAAAGGGGGTTACCATTGTTTAACTCACCTTCGCAAATGACTCAGTAGTGTAGGACGGAGGTCTCATTAGCAAAGAGGTACAATTTGACTCAGAGTATGACATAAGTTCATTCATACCAAGAGATCCCACAAATTGACTTTTGACAAACATTTAGATCTGCAAAATAAAAACCATAATATCCATAGTTATTCCCTAAAAGGAGATGATGCAGCTGCAAAAATAACCTTCTTGCCAAAACAAGCATCAAGATAGGACCAACAATACTCCAAAAGGGTTTCTAAATTGTATAGTAAACTAACTCGTTAATTTATCATATTTTAAAACTCATAAAATTTTAAATTAATAAGGGATTTATACTCACTAGTTAATTAAAGGAAGTGTCATAGCTGCACCTCCAAAGAAAATAATTTAACTAAAGTTATCATTATCATTTTTTTTTAATGTATCATTGACTTGACAGTAATCATTTTGTCGTGCATTACATTCAATGCTTAACCATTGGATCATTCAACGTTTTGATGGAGGTATAATGTAACCTCACATTTTACTTTAATTGTTTATGTCAGTATTACTGTCCCACATGTTTTTCATACGCCTATCATTGTCAAAAACATTTGGTAATAGGATCTCCCTAAAGGGCTAGGTGCAATCCAGGATTGAAAAATGAGGCTCGGATTGACTCACAATGGGGGTTTACACTATCCTTATGTTGTCTGTCAAAAGACATAAAGTGTTTTTTCAAATGGCATGCTACTAGGTGTAATCCCTCTATACGAAAAATGTCTGGTAGATGCCTCTAGTGGAGGAGACAATTGGGAGGTGTTGCTTTAATTGGGTAATGACTTTCATGGTTGTTTTGTTCACTGATTGGTACCTGGCTTTTATTATGGTATTCCAATCTCTGAGAGCCTCATCACAATATACAAAAAACGAAACGAAACGAAATGATATATGTTTAGGCTGACACAGTCTTTCATCAAACCCATTGAGGTAAAAATATATATATATTTTTTTTAAGCAAAAGCTAAATGGGTATAGAGCTCGCGAGTTTCCTGTTCATTTTTGTTTGTTTTGTGTGTCATATGGCGATACCCCGAATGACAGTTTTTATAAGACAAGAGGTTTATCTTTTTAAGGACACTCTATAACTTTTTCGATAGATGTCTCAAGAATGTCCTTTGACATGACAATGACATATCAAAGAGTGTCCGTTGAATGATCAAAGTTAGTGTCTCTCAAGGATGATTTTTTTATTCTTTTTTTTTTTTTTTCTTTTCTTATTAAGCCACCACTACCTCCGAGCCTATTTTTGTCGACCCTGAATTTCACTGCGCACCAAGTTTTGCCGAGCCTGGGTCCCATTGTATTCTCTTTTGTGGTACCCGTAAGGAGAGGGGAAAAAAAAAAAAAAAAAAAAAGAAACAAACAAAGACGTATACAAAATATTGGGTACACATGAGAGTCTGCCAAAGGGTGTTACTGCCCTCAACAAAACACGACAATAGAAAAAACAAAAAGAATTAAAAAAAAAAACTCTTTGGACGTGAAAGAAGTTGGATACAAAACATTGGGCATAAGTGAGAATATGTCCTCCCAACGAGCGTTACAACCTTCAGCACACACGGCTGTACAGAAAAAAAAAAAAAAAAAAACACTGACACTTGGGACGTAAAAGCAGTTGGATACAAAACCTTGAGGCTATGTGAGAGTGTCCCGTTGATTGCAAGTGTCAGTTGTCCGTGGAAAGCGCCCTGCCTCGTCAGCAGGGCACTAAGACTAACTTATTAAAAAAAAAAAAAAAAAAAAAACACAAAAATAAAATTATCGATGATTATGGTCAGATGCATTCTTGGAGGCACACCTGTGAGCACACTTTGTTTGTGGCTTTTCCCGACATCCTTCCTTTAAACTCTGCAGTTTTTTTTTTTCTTTCTTTTCTCCGATCGAACCCACAAAGCCCAAATGTTTTGTTATTGCCAACCCTCGCCCGGACCTCCAAACTTTGCAGTTGAGGTCATTTTCCCGAATGGGGCTGCAACTTGGAAACATACTGGTAGTTTAAGGGGGCAATATCTAACATTTTGTATTCATCCAATTATAGCAAGATTGAAACTCATGATCTAGTACATGGGTGTACCATTTAACCATATGGGTTGAAATCATAAATGTATTTGAAATGTTTAAACTTTCTTTTCTCTCAAAAACATAATTTGTTTAACCTATAAGCGTGGTCATTGTAGACCGCACAAAACGCTCAAGACATACATATTCACATATATATAGAGGGTTATAAGTATGTGACGATCACTTCTCACAATCACTGTGGGGCTCCTCTCGTCATATATATACGCATATGAGCGCAGACAGTCAAATCCAAAGTCCGAATCACCAAACAAACCTGCAATCACATCAAAAATCCAACCAAAAAGTCTATGCACTACACGGGGTTAACTTCAACCATTCTCTGCACTCACACCCCTTGCTTTTAGCCATACAAACCTCAGTCTTGTGCAACTCCTAAAAAAAAAATACTCAGTACTTTTCTTTAAATGACCATTCAAATAAAGTTTGGGTGAAAACACAACAAAACAATTCAAATCACAACGCTAAAGCCTTTAGGTTGAGTGGAAAGAGTGGATTGGAGTTGAGTCGTAAACCGATGATTCGGCAACCGACCTGTTATCAGTGATTACAGAAGATGATCCTTGTAGGATCAAACTGAATCTAGCCCAAATCCTGAATCAATCGATCAATGAGACATGTCAATCCACAAGTTAAATCTATAAATCCACGGAGAATAGTCTCCATATCACGATCTCACTCAAATCATCTTAATAACCTAAGTCTAAGCCTACCTCCAAGTAAGTGTCAAAAGAAAGGTAGACCCTGACAAAATCTCCTCTATACAGAGTGGATTTCCCAGAATTGTCACTTGTCAAAATATAATCTAACTCCTTTAAACTAATAAAATTTCGGCACCGCATTCCGTAGGAGAAGTGTCCTTTCATAATTTATATCAGCCTAAATATGAAAACAAAAATAATCTTCAATCTTCCAAAGTCAAATTTTGTCTAACTCCCTGGATTAGCAAAAATTCTGGCAGCACTCCCTTTAGAAAATGAAACTTCCCAGATTTTTACTAAGCCATATAAAATTTAGACAGGTTGAACTTTGAAAAGTCAAAAGTTGACTAACTCCCTGGATTTGCAGAAATTTCGGCAGGGCTTCTCGTAGAGAAAGTAACTTACCAAAATTTATACAAAGCCAAGTATAACAAAAGGTCCCAGATAATGCGAGAATTGATCTAAGTAAAAAAAACTTAGCTCCGAAAATGCAGGAATTGAAACTAACTCCTATGACTCTAACACGTGGCGAGCGACTAAAGCAACTACCTATCAAACTGAAAATCAGACTAAGCAGCAGCCTCACTTAGTCACATGCAGGTCAAACCACAAAGGTAAATACCCTCACCATCCCCAAAGTCAACTTAGCAAACAATAGTTCATAGTCCCTCAATAATTTATCCCTTTATACCCAGCTTACATAGGGCATAAAGCTAGACCACCCAAACTAATGGAACATGTCTAGCTCAGCCATGGAGTATACACGAACACAGGGCACAACAACTTTTCTTTTTTGGGGGAATCTAACTAGGCCACCCTAGCCGCCCTGAACTGTTTAAAGATCCAAAATTTACATAATTATTTTCACTCAGTCTTTTGAGGTAGCATATAACTGAGCGGATCATCCTCAGCTCAAGACTCAGTCTGCCCCTTCGTACCGCAAGTTTATTCTTAATTAGTACTCTCTTCAGTTGGTGATAAGCTATAGTCAGACCACCTAAACTTATGAAACCCTGTCTGACTAGCCTGTTCATAGATAGAATAATAGTAAAGTATAGCCAAGTTATAACCTTCTGGTTCCAGAATGTGCGAGGCGTTGAACCAAGACCACCCAAACTTATGGAACATGTCTTGGCCATCAGCCTGGTTCATTTCTTTCAAAGCCAAGGCAAAAAGGAAATCGACAGAAACCCAAAGTAAACAAGGCCGCCAGACTACCCAAACTTATGGATTTGACTGGCTTTTGAAAAGTCAACCGCAAGCAACCTCACAAGTCAGAGCAGCCAGACTACCCAAACTTGTGGATTTGACTGACTCTCCACACAATCCAAAGATAAATACAGCACTAGGCCTTCTCAAACTTATGGAACTGGCCCAACCTTTGGTTGACCCAGTCAAACATGCAATACTGTCTTCCTCCCATCCTTCCCCCAGATGCAACCCAACAATCTACTTTCAGTCAAACAATTAAACTGAAACTGACATTACGCATATATTTATTTACTTAGTCTGTTTTTGTCCTGAAAGTCAAAATGAAAAGTCAAAGTAGGGATGCACACAGTATACTAAGTCAAAACATAGCAAGGGGTGCAGTTAAGGGTTATAATTGGGTTTATAGAGGGGAAGCAATGGTTACCTTTTGGTTTCTTGCCTCCAAAACTTATCCTAAGCTCCGGGAGAGCTCCTGCAATCGGTGGGTTGACTCCCCACAGAGTCTTATTGTGGTCCTACGGGTTGCAATCCCGCCTGCCGCATTCCTCTCAGATCAGGACTAGACTTGGAGTAAAAAGGGCGGAAGATAAGGGGTTTCAAACGCTCAAGATACAAGAGGGGGACAAACTCAACTCCCAGGAGAGGGCCTTGATACCTTCACTCACATGAGGGCCCCGCAATGGTAGCCAGAGCGTGCAATAACATGGTCAACTGAAGTTAAACCACCAACCGTTGACCTCCCTGACGGTCCTCCAAATCACTGCAGTAGCCTTGTTACAGAAGCTAATCACCTTTTCTAAGTCGTTGTTCTCTTACCTTTGACCGACAACCCTGCTCTTGCAACCTTAAAGAGCCATGTTTGAGTAAGGCACACCCCTAGATGTGAATAGAACACATCAATTCCCACCGAAAATATGCGTACACAGCAGCCGGGCGCAACAACCCGTAAAAGCACGACCTCCAGATGGCACATACTAGGTTTCCTCGCCGGAAAAGAGTTGTTGATTTGTGCGCATAGTTAGAAATATACAATCCTTGCCTCCCACCAACAACCCGGCTGTTGCTGCTATAAGCAAAAGGAGCTTGAGTGACAGTTCCCTGTTGACTCAAGCCTAACTACAACATCTAGTATCTATGCTCACTGATGTAGCAACATCCCTTCGTACTGTAGCAGCCAGCAATGGCGCGTAAAACTTACAACATCGGCATCAGTCTGTTTGCTTGTTGCAAACAACAATCAAACTTTCGTTTCCAGTACCCGGTCGACGTAGCTTCAGCCGCAGACTAGACTATTAATCCTGGGCATGTCTGCCAATCACTCTACCAACCCAAAGCGATCATGCACTTGACTGCAATTCCGTCCAGGTGCATGCGAAAACAAAGCGAGCAGTCGTATACTTACCAACCCATGAGGGCGGGTATGTCTTGCAAGCCCCGCTCTACCTAGTTGTTCTCCAGGTAAGCATGCGCTCCTGGGCAGGCGAGTATGTATTGTCCAGCCCCTCCCCCCTGTTGTCTCAGCAAGTCGATCCAATGAGCAACTCTTCAGCCTGCGGGTAAGTCTCCAACACTCTGCAACTCACGCCCCCCCCCCCCCCCCCCCCTTTGGAAACGAACCTGGCAGACACCTTAGCCAAGCAGACTCATGGCGAATGAGTATAGTACCCGCTGAGACCTTCGTCGGGATAAAGCCCCTGTCACTAAATACTACGAAGCGGTTATAAGATCGAACACCACCGAAGCAGCTATCACGGCCGATATATTGACCACCACGGTGACGGGCGCGTACTCGGAGGAGAAACAACGCGCCAGTTGAGGATGCAGACACTCATCACAAGGTGTGGAAAGACAACGTACCTTTCACTGGAACACGAAAACATACATCGGTTAGCTCGCTTCTCGTGCGGCTTCTACCCTTCATCGAATATACGGAATGAGGATGAATCTTCCGCTAAACCGCGAAAATATTCATCCACTCCCTCTCCTTTTAACACAACGCAGGTCCTTACGCCTGCATCTCTGAAACCACCTACTGACATTCTAATCCGACTTCCTTTTTGGATTCGCCCAGCCTAAGAATCCCTATCTACATCTACTTCCCTTCTCTCCTCGTCTCTCACCAAGATGCAAACGGCGCATGACAATCTCTCCTCCATATCCGCCGTTTCCACGCACTGCTTCTCCTTGCTGACTTTCTCTTCCTAAGTCTTACCCCAAAACTAACCTTTTCATCAGCATCGCCCTAACCACATATCCCAGTTTAACATCTTGTCTTGCTCGCATCCATTGAGGATCGAGCTAGATTCGGACTTCTCACCCCAGTCTTCTTCCCTCTCCGCCATTGCTTCGCGCAAGCCTTCCCTTACTAACCTCCTAGTCTAATCACCTAGCACTAAAACTAGCCCCATAATCTAACTCGCCCATACCGAAAACCCCAATCTCGACCTTTGATTCGCCTGATTCTGTCAGGAATCAGGCGAGAACGGTCTTTCCACGCTCTCCCATAGCTATCGAGTCGACATCTCCACGCGACCCTTTTCTTACTAACTCGACTTCTTCTAACTTTCTTCTAATTATGACGCGAGATCTAGGGTCGCCCACCCCGAAACCCCCTCGTTAGCCCCTTCTCCTGCTTGAATCCGATGAGGGACGACGAAGTTACCACTACACTCTCCCACCATGCTCTTTTTTCCCCTCTGCTTCGCCATTCAAGACTTCAAGCGCACCTGGCGCAAATTCGCGCCAAGTTCATCCTTTCTCTTCCCCTACCTTCGTTCACGCTCTCCCTCTTGCCTTCACCCCGGCCCATTCAGTCAGCGCCAAGCTGCGTGTCAGCCAGGACACTGCCACAACACCACCCGCCGATCTGCGCTATCTTGAGGAAGCCCCGAACGGAACCAGCTATTAGACGGTCCGACTAAACTCCGCCCCTATACCCAAGTCCGACGGACAGTTCTCGCAGCAAGGCCAGCGCCGCCCCCCCCCAAATCGCTCCTCGGATTCTCTTTCTTCTAACCGTTTTGCCCCCAGCACAGTCTACCACCCCTTCCGTGCTTCCAACAGGCATGCCCACGCCCAGATCTTCACGGTCGGCCACCTACTGCTCACCACTGTGGTTTTCCCTTGGTGCCCCCTGGCCAGTTCACCCCACCGCACCTGGGTACGATCCCTGTATGTCGGGCCCCATCGGGTATGCCCACAATCAACAAGCGGCGGGTAGCGGACCGTGCGCTCGCAGCGACCCCTGCCAGCCTTCGGCTGCAGCCCCACAGACTCGCTCAGAATATTCCGCTACTCCCTTTCCACTCTAGACTATCGACTCTCTCCGAATGGGAAGCTAGGGGAGCTACGACCACGAACCCCACGACACTTTCGCACGTTGACCTCCCCGATCCGAACGTACGTCATATACACTCAGCATTGCCGGTCCTTTTTGCCTCAAGTGACATTACAAACTCAAGCCCTGACCGCGCCGTGATAGCCATTAAATTCGGCGTTGCGTTCAGGTCAACGGCACATCGGAGCATAAGAAGAAATAACCAAAAATACGGCGCTAAAAAGAATTATTTAGAAATTGTTGCCACCGATCGGGCGTTGCGGACAACAAAATAAAGGGGGATAGCCCTGTTGGGCCCTCGACCCCTCGGTCCCCTTCGCGCCGCTCAATCTCGATCCCTGAATCTCTTTAACGAAAGTCCGACGCCGTAACCACTAGTGCTAGGTCCCAGGCTGGGTCTAGCCTTGTTAGATACCTAAATAAACTAATATTGCGCGGTGCGCAGGTCTATCGAAACATTTACGAAAGTCACACTGTTATCGATGTCGTCCTCCGCACGTACGCACAAGTCACAGGCAAGCATTCCAAGCACGGGACATAATCTTATTAATCATAATTTAACCAAAAATAAAAATCTGGTCGGCGACCAACGCCGACTTTCACAATCATCAAAGGGGGAATGAATCACGCGCGCCTCAAATCTGCGCGCCCACACACTCTCTACTCTAGTCAAACACCCTGTCAAATGTCAACCACAGACTCAGCCGCGCCCTGCGCGGTATACTTAGACTTCAAACCGAACTTTTTTCCTGTCACTTGCAAAAACCAGGGCGGGTACCCTTGTAAGGGTATTCGCACCGACATCGGTGAGAAAATTTCGAGAGTATACGTGCACGTTGTTATGACATGCGCTGTGATGGTTAGGATTGGTAGTAATACCCTCCGACCGAAAAGGTCGAGGACTCACGCTGAGACTTGGGCTGGTACCATTCTACCTACCGGTATTAGGCATATAAAAATACTATTTTTTGTCTTCTTCTGCTCGGCCTTGAGTACCCGGCGCATCTATCTCTACTTGGTGTGGTACAGGCCTAGCTGTTACTTGAGTGTTTTTCGCGCCTCTTAACTGTCGCGGACCTCTTTTCCCGCCACTTGAGTGTTTTCGCCGCCTCGACCCTCAATGTCACGGTCACCGATAAGTACCGTCCCTTCGAGCCCTCCGATCAACTAAGTACCCACGCGGGTTACACACGCACACTTTAGTCGACAAGTACTCACACAGGCATGAAAACCGGCAAGCGTGCGCACACACAGACTTAAAAATGGGCTCAGGCCACTAGATGGACTGAGCCCCACTCCTCTATATATACTTGAGTTGTTCCTCTTGTAATTGAAGTACAAACTAGCTCTGTGGGTCTTGGTGCAGACTGAGGATCAGGTGACTCGGGGATCGAATCCATCCAACCCCGAGCTAACTCCTTTTAACAAGGAGTTTTTCTTTGGTTTCACCCGGTTTCATTAGGTCGGGACTCGAACCCGTGACCTTGGGTTAAAAGTTAGTTAGAGTTTGATCGAGTTGGCACAACGAGGGACTAGTAGTTGAATTTTTTATTTATTTATTTTAGTTAGATTTCTTTCTATTAGTTTTTTTTTTATCTTTATTTTATTTTTGATCCGTGTGTACTTTCGACAATTTCACTTCAGTGAATCCGCCTATGCAACAAGGGATGATTCAGTGAAGACGACAAAGAGGTTTTCGGTTGCTGCAGGACCGGTCGTGACCTCGACTAAGTTGGGTCGACCTGTGACACGAAGGGGAGCGTTATCACGGAGGAACGGAACAAGGTGCGCAGGAAGTAACCAGCGAGCGAGCTAAGAGCAACGAAGAGACCGCGTGGGGAAGAAGAAAAAAAAAAAAAAAAAAAAAAAGGCAAAGAGTGCGGGAGGAGGAAGTGAGTGAGGAGGAAGAAGGTGATCGCATAAAAGAGGAAGTCACACGAAGATGAAGAAGAAAGAGAAGAAGAAGAAGAAGAGGGTAAAAAAATAAAAAATAAAAAAATGATACTTACCTTACATGCAGTCGACGATGGCAATATCCCGGACGAGGGCTTTTGAACCTTGTACTTGAGTTACAAAGGACTCTCTGCACATTCTTTGGGTGGTTCCCAGGTTGCGGGGACCCATAAGACCATGTCAACGACGACGATGGCGACGACCACTACCACGACGTCGATGACAACGATGACGACGAGGATGAAGAGAGAGAGAACAAGTCATCTTAATCAAGAAGAATCGTTATGATTCTATACAAGACTACATGTTGTTGCCTTATGGTAACAGGTTGGTTCGCCAACTCAACCTTCACTCACCCTTGATACCCACACTTTGCATTTACCCCTGCACTGAAAGGCATTTCATTTTTTTTTCGGATCATTGTCTGAAGGGTCTGTTGTTTGCTCAAAAGAGGTCCTTGTATGACTGAATGACTGAGTCAAAAAAAAAATGTTTGGCTGAGAGGTTTTAAAGCTTAAGTATAATAGGTGTGGAAGTGAATTAATGATTGACTCTGTTAGGATTGTGAAATACTTTTATTTTGTCTGCAGGTCAGTAAAACGACCAACCACGTGTTATTCACGTAACTCGCATCGCCGAACTTATACTTACCCGAGCCTCGACTCAGATATTTCGTCGACACATAACCTTTCTACATTTAGTTTGAATTTTCTGACTTTACCATTTCTTGATGCTAAATAGCTTATGACAATTGGCAAGGCTGAGAACCTTATTCTCATCATTTCTTTGAAAGACCATGAACTTATTTTTTATTTTTGATGCATTTTTTGAAAGACCATAAGCCTGCTTGATTTATTATGACTAGGCCAAGAACCTATTGTTTGTTTCTCTTCCAAAAGTTAAAGCTCCGTTCATTCTGATGTTTGCATCTGTTTGTGGAAAAATGTAAAAAACATCTCCTTGCTTTATTAGTCTCAACCTTTTGAAATTTGTTCATTATGTGAATATCAATATGAAATAATTAATACAACATATATAATGTATGGTTTAAGTGCAGATAAATAATAATTTAGTATGTGCGAAAGATCGTCAGCGAAGTCGACCTGAATTGCAAGTCAGTCCGAAAGATCAGCGCCCTAATGCCCGACATGTAAACGGGTCAGTCTTAGGCGTTCAACCACACGTATACCTATGCTACAATGATCGAGACAACGCCATCGACCGACTTACCTCTGCAATTGCAAGTAAAGACTTTCATACGTAAGTCAGTAGCTCAACAGAGATACGCCTACCTAAAGGTGGTGACAGCCCCTCAGGTAGAGGTGAGTTGTACCTCGCGGAGTTCTGTCCTGTTGCAGGGAGCCGCGAGAGGTATAGCTGGCACACACGGTCGGAGTGGTATCTCCAACTGACTCAAACCAATACCTTAATCCTGTGTGACACGACAGTAAGGTCCTACGCTTCGCCGCAGGGTGTGAGACCGCCATGCCTGACAACGCTGCGACTATGATTGATCCTTTTTCAACCTATGGGTGAGCAAGGAAGAGGCATTTGTTTTTGGAAGATTTTTCGAAATGCCCCTCCCCCTTCCATTTATTTGTGGTATGCCCCTTCAAATGGACGACTTACCCGTTCGTGCCCCTGGGGCTTCTAAAGTTTCCTCCATGCCCCTTTGAATGAGGGGTGCAACTTTCCAACATGCCCCTGTGGCTGTTCGTGGCACTCGCGATCGTTTCCCTGGCCCTGGAGTGGAGCTACAAGGGCATATTGGAAATGTGGAACAGGTATCGGTAGGGGCATATTGAACATATTTCAGGCCCAAACGACACCAAGGGCTTTTCAAAAACTTCAATCATTGTCAGAGGGGCGGGGCAGGGTAAGTGCACCGTAAAAGGGTCATACCCTAAACAAATTGGAAGTTGGATGGACATTTAGAAAAGTTTCCATTTTCTTTTTTGAAAAACTAAAATTTAAGTGAATTTTCATTTTGCCCCTCGAAGATGACAAATGATTGTCCTTTCTCAGCCTATGGGTGGTGAGGGGGGATTTTTGTTTTTGTTGAAAAAATAGATTTTGAAGTAAATTTACGTAGAATTTGCATTTTTCCCCAAAATGTGAAGGGTAAAGAGAAATGCCCATCTGACTGCAGCCCAAATTTGCCCAACACCCCACACGCAAATTGGACCCTCATCTTTTTGTTACACCCCTGCCAGGTACTGGTTAAATTTCCCCAGTGCCCCGGCACTTCCTGCCGTTGGTACCCCTCCCGTCTTTCCCCGAGCACAACGCACCCTGATTTTGACCGTATCTGGCCGGAAATATAGCTTGTATACATTCATTTTTAGGGTGCGTTATGTTCGGGGGAAGACGGTAGGAGCGGAGCCCTGATTTTGACCGTATCTGGCCGGAAATATAGATTGTATACATTCATTTTTAGGGTGCGTTATGTTCGGAGGAAGACATAGGAGCCCTCACTCTCAAGGCAAAATAAACACAGACGTTGCCGGTCCAGGTGGAACAGCTTCAGCGACGGTGTTGAGCGTAGCCCTCGCATTAAGTGTGTGCGTCGTTGTTGTTGTTGGTGTGCGTGTGTGTGTGTGTATTTTGTTGTAGTTGTTGTTCTTGTGTGTGTGTGTGTGGGGGGGGGGG
>BFEA01000823.1:142845-154023 GCA_003427395.1 Chara braunii | reverse complement strand
AAAAAAAAAAAAGACCATCATCGAGTTGACGAGCCCCCAAGTAATTCAGAATTATTTCATCAGTGTAAAAAAAAAAAAAAGAAAAAAAAAAAGGAATTATTTGAATTTATTTCATTGGATACAGCAGCAAGGTCCATTACGACTTGAGTTTGGGTCTGTATTTCAACAATTCATTGCTAATGCCAACTGAGGTAAGCTCATTGGTTGGGAGAGGAAGATTCGAAACATTGAAAAGTAGAAAAACCAGCTGAACGTCAGGAGGTAAAAAAAAAACGAAAAAAAAAAAAAAAAAAAAAAAAGGACAAGTGTCGGTGGCAGAGAGCCCGCGCACCTTTGCGTTCTCCGCGTAACAGTGGACACACGCCTCACGTTCTTCTGAACATGGAATTGGTCTCGACGGAGGCCTGCACCCACCACGGAGCCACAACACCGCAACACCACAGCACTTGTGAGCCCTGCCTGTTAAACCACTAGGGAAAACTGGCAGTTTTCCCAAAAACTCCTGAATATTCGGAGGTCGGGCCCGACGACGACTGCCATTGATAAATCTGATCTGCGGCCGTCGTTTCGTTTCGGCCTCTGAAAAGGTCGGACACCTACCCGAGGCCCGCTATTTTCCCAAGCGGCAAAGGTACTAAGCAACTCTGTTACGTAAGTAACTCGCTGCTTGTATGCTGAACAGTGAACAATAAATTATAAATCACCATTTAGATTTTTATATATATAGATAATACATTCTCAATAATAGACATAAAATAAATACACATAAAATAGAATATTACATCAACATCTTGAGTTCAACGTCCCCGGGAAACCTATCTCCCTTTTTCGATTTTCGGAGTTTAGTACTCAGTGGAGGTAAGCGGACTCGAACCGCTGACATCCGCCACGGGGTAAGCAACTACCTCAGTAATTTCTCTCTTCAATTTTACCTAGGAATTAGCAGATTAGCAATTAATAAAATTTAAATATAAAAAATTAAAATGATGTAGTATGTTGATTCAAGTTTCAAGTTATTTTTGATAATTTATGATGAAACAGATTGGTCTTTGGTAAATCATATTTGCAAGCTAGTTGCTCTCGGCCAGGTGCCTCGGTGGTCCCCTGGGACCCTGAGTTGGAAGGGGGTCCCACGGGGCCGCAGCAGTCTGGTACCTCCGGTGCAGACCGATACTCCCAGTATATGTAGCAAGGCCTCTACTCTCCCTCTGTAATGACAGATCCGATCTTGAGTGATTCGGAGGGAGTGGGTGGGCCCGCTGTGCCGACAGGTGGGCTGAACCAGCAGCGTGAAGCGCCCTGCCGGACTTCCTCCTAGGGCAATGTCCCCGACACCTCACAACCCTTTTTGAAGAAAAATGGAAACTAGAAATTCAAGGTAAAATTGTTAAACTGCCCCTCAAAATTGGGGAAATTTTCCTCAGATACCCCTATAGACATGGGTAGTTTCAAATGTCCTCGCAGTCGTAAAATTTTGCAAAATGCCGCACTCGCCGATTGGGCCCCGCATTCGCAACTTCTCCATTTGCCCCGACAGTCCTTCTGGCTGTCGGACCCTTGGTGCCAAATTTTGCAAATGCCCTCCCTGCTGGTACCAGGCATGCTCTCTCTCTCTCTCTCTCTCTCTCTCTCTCTCACCCTGTTAGATTCACGATCAATCCATCTGCAATTCTCTGCACATACTGCAAAATGTATGAGGAGCAATCTGTGGTTCTGATTGACACAAGGGGTCACAATGCTGTCTTCTCTGCTTGTGAGCGCTACAGCCATTTGGGGATGAATCTGATCAAAGTTTTCTGCTACATTCAGTTCCGATTTGTCAGATTCATCCCGAGATCTCAGCAGCTTTCAGAACTGAGACTTTTAGCTTGTGAGCGCTACAGCCATTGTCATCGTAGTCGTCGTCATTGCCGTAGTAGCAGTACCAGAAGAAGAAGAAGACGAAGAAGACGACGACGACGAAGAAGAAGAAGAAGACGAAGAAGAAGAAGACAAAGAAGAAGACAAAGAAAAAGACGAAGAAGAATAAGAAGAAGACGAAGGAAAACACGAAGAAGAATAAGAAGAAGACAAAGAAAAAGACGACGACGACGAAGAAGAAGAAGAAAAAGAAGGCACGCGCCAACTCAGCCACTGTTTGAAATTCGAACCGGATGAGATGGTGCGTGCCTTGCTTGAAATTCGAACTGGTTGTGGGGCACGCAGAGAAGAAGCCTATGCGGTGGAGGGTCAGACGGCAGAAGAAAGTTGGATGACGAAAGAAGTGTGTCGGGCCCTACAGTCCACGGCCAGGCCCATATCGCAAAGTTTCCCATTGCTGGGACAGGTGTGTCTATGTATGAAGAATTCAGGGGCATTTCACAATACCCCTGTGTTCCAGGGGTAGATGCTTATAAAAGTCACTAAATAAGTTTAATAAACCCAAAAAAAAAAAGTCAGCGGTCGCAGTTAGGGTACACAGATTCCTACGAAGACTAACCCCCCCCCCCCACTGAGCCATGCTGACAAACACCGAGAAATGGACCAGCGTGTTTTGCCTGGCGCCGGAGCACCCAACTTGCGCCCAGACACACGCCGGGTCCCTGGCCAGGCTTGAACCCCCTGCAGCGTTCCGGCCAGTCGCAATGCAAAATAATAATAATAATAAAAAAAAATTGAACAACTCCAGGGAACGAAAAAGGAAAAAAAAAAAAGAAGGGGGAATTGCTTCCTAGCCACCTTCTTAGTTGGGCACTGATGGTCGCAAGAAAAGACAAAGTGGCACTGATGTCATCATTCAAGTTTCAGAATGTGCAAGTTTAGCGGGTGGTGGTGGTGGTGGTGGTTGAAATTGTGACCCCCCTTTGTGTGAAGTGGCATGAATGCAGATTTGGCAGCGACTTTTTTTTATTTGCCCTGTTTATTTCGAGAACTGCTAAAATTGCCTAATAGTCCAAACGCTAGCTAGGTGTGACACAGAAGCCGTTGCACAGCCCCCCCCCCAACACACACACAAAAAAACAAACCCTTAAAAAAAGAGTTGTGCAGAATTGCAATACAACGGGTCTTGTTTGCTGTGGTTGTGACGTGGATACCGACGGGTCTTGTACCCTACGGGTCTTGTTTGTACTTTGTCAATTCAATTTTCGACTTTGTAATTGGCTTCTCTACATTCTTGTACGTTGAGCTCTTTGTGACTTTGCTATACTGTCTATTGCACGTGTGAACTATCTCGGAGTCGCTTGCTGAGATTAGTGAGCACGGTTTGATATCTGTACGGGTATTGGTGAAAGAAACGTTGATATTACTGAAGATTGGATGCAGCTGTAGTGGTGATTGAAGACTCACTTTGTCGAGATGTCAAATCATGGGGACTCTAGAGACTATGGGGGCGAGCGTCGGGACGTTGGAAGATACGATCGAGGCGGATATAATCGAGATCAAGGAGAAGATCGACGCAACTACGGAGGAGGGGACCGAGATGGCGACCGCGGAACGAGGCGTACACCCCTCACATGCTTCAATTGTGGGGAGACAGGGCATTATGCTAATCAATGTCCTAATCCGAGATGGCTACGGAATACAAGACCGGCAACATCGACGGAGACACGACGTGGGAGATCTTCATCTCCGTATCGGCAGAATCGTGAATATTCTAGACGAGCATCATCCATGGACCCGATTGAGTCTAAGGTGGCGGAAATTGGACAAAGTGTAGCCGCAGTCTGCCAGTACGTGGAAAATGAGCAAATGAAAAAGGCGGAGAAGGAGCGACGGAAGGCTGAAAGACTGGAGGCCCAGGAACATGCCGAAGCCGAACGGTTGGCACAGGAGATGAAGCGGAAAAAGAAAGCCGAGAAGCAGCGTAAGAAAGCGGAGTTTGTTGAAGAAATGAACAAGAATATGGACGTCCAAGTTGCAGTCCGTTTCAGCGAACTGCGGGAAGATGTTAGAGAAGATGTCCGGGCTGAAATTCGGCAGGTTATCTCTGAACTATGTACGGCGGCCAGCCGAGGCAAACAGAAGGTTCTTGAAGAAGCATGCAATTCGGAGACGGGAAGTGGCGCAGGCAGCAGCGGAACTGAGGAACTGAGCGCTCGTACAAGAAACTTGCACATATCGAGAAGCGGAAACCCTGGAACCAGTTTTCGAGGATAGCCCCCCGATGGAGCTACCCCCTAAACGCACTCCAAAGAAGCCGGTGGTCAAACCAGTGAAGTTGACTGCTAGGATGACTCGGGCCAGAGCGAAGTGCATCACCCCCAAGAAGGCAACTCCGAGGTCGGCGACGAAGAAGAAGACCCCTGCAGCTATTGGTCCTGTCGGACGACTGAAGTACGAGAGGCAGATGTTGCAGGAGCTGAAGAACCTGGATGCACTAGTCCTCCAGAACATGTGCAAAGACGAGGGCGTCCCGTATAACGGGAAGTTTGAAGCCATTTTCGACATAGCCGCACATCGTACCCGTTTAGCATACGGTACCGAGGAAGATGAGGCGGAAACTCCGCACGAGGTGGAGGCTGTGGAGGCCGAAGAAGGTGTTGAGAAGGCTGAGGCAGAGTGAAGAGGGTTTGCCATCCCTGAGCTTTGGGCGATCGTTGACAGTCTTACTGCATGGAGAGCGCGGAATAAACTAATCGACGTGGGCGTGGAGGAGTTACTCCGTCTGGTAATCGTATGGCTCACATTAGCCGGTGAGATACGTTGGGCACAGGAGTGTGTTCCATCCTGGCATAGGTTGTATGAGAACTACGGTACGCAATTTGTTAATATAGCAAGCTGTGTTTACGTGGCAGTTTCACCATACTGTAAATCGCAGTATATTGGAAAGACCACCCGCAACGTGGATATACGTTGGCGGGAGCACTTGTATGCCTGCCGTAAGCGAAGCCCTTGTCATTTTTACCGATGGTTGGGCGCATTTGGGGTTGGTAAGTATGTACTGATACCAGTGGATTCGGCAACCAACGAGGAGTTGACTAAATTGGAAGATGTATATATCCCATACTTGCAAGCAGACGGACCGGACGAACGTCCGGTCCGGTCTGCTTTGCCGCGTGCGGCACCCTCCCCCTGGACCAGACGGACCCGGACCGGACCAGAAGGGGGCTTTTTTTTTTTTTTTTGGGGGGGGGKGGGGCATAACTGGTCGTCGGGCGGACATTCGTGCGCCGCACGGGTCCGGTCCGGCGGTCTGCCGCCCGGATGGCGTCCGCTTGCAAGTATGATATATCCGCCAATGGTCCCCGTATTTGAATACGTCTGGAGTCGGAAAGGGGAAGTCTCGCACGAAGAAGAGCAATAAGGGGAAGAAGGAGAGGGATAGAACTGGGAAGACGAATGGGGAATTTCGTACGATAGCACCTATTCGTTTTCGTTTGAGCACTGGCGAGGCATGGCAGTTTGATCTGTTTGCGATTCTTAAGAGACAGGCTGAGCAGGGCGTAGTTGTATTCAATCTGTATACCAGTGGAGGGAATATCTGGTCGGTCCCGTGGAAAAAGATTGTCCGAACATTCGGAGAGTCCTCGTTGGTTGTTGACGGGAGAAGTCGGTCACTGAAGGAGGGTAAAGCTTGTTTTGAGAATGGGGGTTGTGTGTGCATCCAGTATCTGAGAATTTGGAAACCTCAGTGCCGATATTTGAAGCATGTGCTCGTTGGCATGCTTAAGAACCCTCGTAATCTTTGTAAGCTGTACAAATGGGATATGCGCTCATTGCTTCGTTTGTATCGTGTGGTGAAAGACTACAGTCGGAAGTCAACTCGGAAATATCTCTGACGCTTGGTGTCGAGGATTTTCTTGAATAAGTTTGACCTCAGTCTGAGTGCCGATCTGTTGATTAAAGTCAAGTTTGACAATAGGATTAAGCTATCTGAATTATGTAAGACTGTGAATGATGCATTAATGGAGTGTGACCTGCCTGTCTGCTTCTTGCAACGCGCACGTAAGAAAACCCGAATTGTCTGGCAGAAGAACCAGTCAGTTGCGGAAATTTTGCACAATCACCGAGTGTACGCCACTCGACGTGTGCTAACCTGTCAGTGTGCAGGTTTACCCTATCCAAGGTTGGATGGGCACGTGCAATTTCGCTTGAATGCGGATATGGTGGATCACCCTCTGTTGGCTAATGCTAACAATATTCCCAGGAGCCAGACTGGGGATCGGTTGAAAGTATTGCGGGAAGAAATTGTGAGCGGTTTCCAAGGTTGGAGAAACTTCAGAGGAAGGGTGCCGTGTCCTTCTTTCGAATCTTTGTCAAACAGTTTGATGGAATCATGTCAGGCTTCGTCCTCGTACTTACCTCCGTCAGTCCTGGAAGAAACCAAGAGATGTTTTGATGGATTGGTCCTTGCACCGCTGGATCGTAATCCAGGTGAAACCTTTGTTATGTGCCCAAAGGTGTATTACGATGCCATGATGAACATGTTCATTCGGAGCTCAGGCTATAGGGTTATGACTGTTACCGAATCAGTTGTTCTGAGGGAAGTCCGGGAGGAGATTGAATCAGCGGGTCTGAAAGGCTTTGCTAAATGGGATAAGCACGGGCGTATTGGATCGGCATACATTATGCCTAAACACAAGGACGTCACCCGGTTTCGGCCCATTTGCCCCACTTTCATGGAGCCGATGGTCCGTACGGGGAGAGCCGTCGCAAAAGGACTTAACCTGATGCTGTTCAGACTACCTGTTAGCGATCATTTTAATTTGCAGGCTGTATCTCATCTAACGGCCCGATGTGGAGCAGATAATCGTAAGATTCGTCGGTTGGGATCTGTGCAGGAGGTAACTGTCCAGTCCTTTGATATAAAGGACATGTTCAGCCGCCTCCCGCATAAGGATATCATTTGTGCCCTTGATTGGATTTTGGACTTTCATACTATGAAAGGGAGAGACATCGTGCGAGTTAATACACGAGGCAGAGGAGCCACTTTTGGTCTTACCACAGGAAGTGACCATTGGAGAACGTTGAAATTTACAGACTTGGCATCACACCTACACACATGCCACGGGTGTACTACTTCGGCAAGATGTGGGTATCCCAATGGGGAAGAGTACTAGCCCCCCATTGGCCTGCAAATTGTGTGCATATTCTGAGTATGTGTTTTTAAGGAGCCTGGGTAGGTACGGCCGTCAGGTGTTTGGAATGAGGCTGATGGACGACGTTATCTTGATCACTGTGTCATTGGCTGGCGAAAGCCTGGAGTGGGTCTTCAAAGAATTTGAGTCATGTTATCCGAGAAACCTTACTTTGAAGAGAACCGACGATGGATCTGGAGTGACGGATTTTCTGGGCTGTGTCATCAAATGTTCACGGTCCTATCCGCACTTGGGAAGTATCCAGATGTCAAAAGACGAGAACAGCATCTGGGGTACCGACGGCCTAGAATTTCAGTGTGGTCAGTCCTACCTGTCTTGGGGTAGTAAACAGCAGAAGAGCGCTACAGTGAGCAGCTATCTACATAGAATCGACCAGAATACGTCGATTCGGAGTGAGATCCCAGGTCGAGTTTTGTCGTTGAAACGTGAGCTGAGGATCAAGGACTTCCCGATGGATTTTTTTGGGAGAATCCTGCGACGATTTGCCTATCGGCGAGATGAGGTTTGGAAACAGGCGGTAACTCTAGTCATGGGCGATATTGGGACAGGGTAGTTGGGTATGTTCGTAGTTGACGTGCGACAGGGTAGTTTGGTGTGTTCGTAGTTGGTGTGTGTAAGTGTATGTAGGAAGATTGGTAATTTCTTGTCTAATAGAATATCGGGTGCTTGGGGTTCGAACCAGGTACCAGTATGTTGAAGTTTGGATGGTTTCTTTCTTTCTTTTTTGAATGGAATACCGTGTATGTGGGACTTGAACCAGGTACCGGTATATCCATGGTTGTCACCTGCGGAAGTATGTTAGGAGTAGGCCCTGTGGTGTCTGAAATCAGGCAGACCCGATAGTGGCCACGCGATCTGAGGGACTTCGAGATAATTGACGTACCCCTTCGATTTTTTTGGGAGCACTCGTAGTATAGTGATCTGTGAAGAGCACACGATTGAGACAGTTCCTATAAATACAGTAAGTGCAGATAAGTTAGACCTCTTTGGTTAGCGCACTATTCGCGACCTCCGGCATTTTGGAATGCTGGCGGAAGCGATAGTGCGGAAGGTTGGTGGAAGGAACGGCGGATCTTGGGACTGTGTTTGTGACGTGGATACCGACGGGTCTTCTTGGGACTGTGGTTGTGACGTGGATACCGATGGGTCTTGTACCCTACGGGTCTTGTTTGTACTTTGTCAATTCAAGTTTCGACTTTGTAATTGGCTTCTCTACGCTCTTGTATGTTGAGCTCTTTGTGACTTTGCTATACTGCTATACTAATACAAAGTTACAAACGACTTTTGGCGGAGGGTGATATCG
This sequence comes from Chara braunii, assembly GCA_003427395.1. Lineage (NCBI taxonomy): Eukaryota > Viridiplantae > Streptophyta > Charophyceae > Charales > Characeae > Chara > Chara braunii. The sequence goes on along the minus strand of BFEA01000823.1, from coordinate 145,641 downwards.
GACTTCCTCACAGATTAAAAATAAAAATAAAAATAAAAATAAAAAAATCATCACAGATTCGGAAAAAAAAAAAAAAAAAAAAAAACAGAATAAGACTTAAGGCACCCCGCTTGAGACCCATTTAGCGCTTGGAAAACCAATTTACATGCCCGTCCCCTCCCCCCCACCCCACCTTGACAGCCAACATTCGAAAGGACAAAGGAGCCTGGATCTGAGCTCCTCTGGGCATGCGGAGAAAACCCCAAACGGCCCACCCCCAAAAAAAAAAAAAAAAAAGCTGATTTTTGCCTGCAACCCCGTGCAGGTGACCCCCGGGGCGACTTCCCTGGGCTGCACGGCCAGGCGAACCAAGTAGCCTAGGCAATGGTAAGTTGGTACAAACGGGTAACAAAGTGGGTAAGAACCAATTTTTTTAACCACTTTTTTACCCGTTTGTACCAACTTACCATTGCCTAGGCTACTTGGTTCTTACCCACTTTTTTACCCCCGGGGCGATTCCAATCGTTTCTTAATTACCCGGGCCGATTCCAGTAGTATCTTATCCAGCGATAACACAATGACAGCTTAGCGATAATTCAGCGACACCTCAGGGACAATTGCTTAATTGCTTACTAACCCCCTCAAACATTCCAAATTCCAATCCAGGGATAGCACAGTGACAGGTCAGTGATAGTTCAGCGAAAACCTAGGCTTCCTGAGCCGCCCGGCCGGGCGGGCACGGCCATGCACCCGTGCAGGCTGCACGGGCGGGCAGCTGCACGGGTCACCCGTGCGAGCTATTTTTTATTGAGAAAACAAGAAAGAAAAAAAAAGGTGATGGGGGGCTGTTGCGCATGCAGAGATGTGCCGGAATCAGCAGCCTTTTCCATACTGGCGGGGAGGTGAGGGATGGCGAGAGGGAGGTGGAAGATGGAGAGAGGAGGGTGGGAGATGGCGGGCGGGAGGTTGGAGGTGGCGAAAGGAAGGTAGGAGGTTGCATGTGGGGAGGTGGGAGATGGCGAAAGAGAGGGAGGTGGGAAATGGTGGGAGGGAGGTGGAAGAAGGGGAGAGGGAAGTGGGAGATGGTGAGAGGGGAGGTAGGAGGTGGCGGGAAGGAGGCGGAGGATTGGCGGGAGGGAGGCGGAGGATGGTGGGAGGGACGTGGGAGATAGTGGGAGGGTTAGTGGGAGGTAGCAGGAGAGGTAGTGGGAGGTGGCGGGAGATGGCAGAAGAGCAGGAACGAAGTGGCAGGAGGGAGGTGGACGGTGGCGGAAGAGAAGGCACGAAGTGGCGGGAGAGAAGTGGAGGAAGACAAGCACACAGAGAAGTTGAATGAAGAAGAAGAAGATGGAGGAGGAGGAGGAGCAGTGGGTGGAGAAGTTCAATGAAGAAGAACAAGAAGAATGGCAATGGCGAGACCTGACCGATGACGGCGACGACGACGAAATGGCGGGCGGAATGGCAACACGGGGGACCCCCGTCCTCAGGCCCGCGCAGTTCGAAATTTCGAACTCGATTTCGAAAACGCGCGGGTCGTGGGGACGTCCTCGACGAATCTCCGCTGTAAATCTTCGAAGATCTACGGCTGAGATCTGGAGTCCAAGATCGAATTTTTTAAGGCCCACCCGCGCGCCGAAAAAAATTTTCGACGTGTGGGGGTGCCTTAAAAAATTCGCGAGGTGCTGGAACTGGGCCCGCCGTCCCCAGAACTGGCCCCCAAACACACCGCGCTGGGGCCACACGGGGTCCGTACGGGGGACCCGCACGGCCGTGCGGCCGTGCAACAATCCGTGCGTGCCGGGGGTACCCGTGCGCACGGAAATGAAGCCTAGCCGAAAACACATTGACACCTCTGTGTGTGTACGTCCGCAACCACCATCCATCCACAATTCCAATCGACATCCACAAATCCATTCCTTACAAGTTCATAACAGGAAAGGAAAACACTTTAAGAAAATAAAATAAAATAAAAAATCCACAACTCTAGCTTTCCCGGGACCTCCCGCCCGGTATGGATCAAGCCCCAGGTACCCCGGGCACACAAAAAAAAAACGCTTTTTTTTCTTTTTTTTTTCAAATTTTACACTGGAAGAGAGAAAGAAGAGCAAAGAAAACACAGCCCCCCAAAAAAGAGCTTTGCTCGTCTTCAGCTGCTACTCACCGGTAATGCTTCTTATGCAGCTGATCGGCAAATTCGCCAACCCTTTTCAGTTCATCCGTCTCCTTCTTCACGAGCAGCGCTCCTACTCTTTCCTGCAAATGCAGCAGACCATCAGCAGAAAGAACAACACATAAAAAAGTTTGGGACCACACGTTTGCTCACAAATTGCTGACATGTTTTGTAAGTTGTAACCAAGAATATTAAACATAACAAAAAAACTATTAAAAAGAAGAAACGTAGTTCGGTGAGTGTCGCATACCGAGATGGTACAGACCAGAACCAAGAACCAACCTCTCACAGATAGAGCAGAACAGCACAGCGGAAGACTGGAATACAAATGATCAGACCCAATCAATGTCGAAATGCAGACTGGACATACATCATCATCATCATCACACGGTGTGAATGGCCTTGCACTGCACACCAGGACGAAGGTGCCAGGCCTAACTCATACACAGATGAGGAGGAGGGGGAAGAGACGAAGAAGGGGGAAGAGATGAGAATGTCGTCAACCCCAATGTCGCTGATATCAATCCCAAACAGTCCCCCCAATGTCTCTGCCCAATGTCGAGTCCAGATCCCGAGTGTCGTCAATCTCTCTCTCTCTCTCTCTCTCTCTCTCTCTCTCTCTCTCTCTCTCTCTCTCTCTCTCTCTC
>BFEA01000823.1:78144-92965 GCA_003427395.1 Chara braunii | reverse complement strand
TGACTGGTCGGCAGACCGCCGACCGGTCGGCCCTACTGGTCGGCTGCAATACGGTCGGCGGTCGGCAGGGATGCAACCATGCCTCTCATAAAACGTACGGTCATTATAGCTGTACTTAGACTGAAACATACCCCAAATACAGCTCATTATGACCTGTACTTAGACTGAAACATACCCCAAATACAGCTATAATGACCGTACATTGTATTCGGGGCAACAAGGTAGGGACCAGTCACGGTTTCAGTTTCAAAATGCAGTCAAGGCAAAATGCAGAAAATGCTGAATGTATACAAGCTACCTTTAGCGTCCGGTGGGGGTGTGTTATGTTTGAGGGATGCCTGGAATGCATTTTGAAACTGTTTTCGTGACTGCGCAAAAATTGCCCCTATTTTTTTCAAACTACAACTACCACAGTGATATGCAGACATGGATATTCGAAAAAGGGAAGTTCTCGATGCAACACTCGGCGCAGCACCAATGGCCATAGCTCGGTTGGCACACCCATGAACTGTTGAAACACAGACCTGAGTTCAAATCCAGTTGAACCTAGACCAGTGATATAAAGTAATTTTGAATTGCTTGGGGCCGGTCAGTTCGCCATCTCAAGGCCGTTGCACTTGGGCAAAAAAAAAAAAAAAAAGAAACACAATCACAAAACAGACAGGACTGACCATATCCGCAGAACAGTTGCTGCAACTATCCTCTCCCCGAATAAAACCTACAGTCATTGTGCCTGTATTTGGCACAACCTTCAGTCTGGATAACGACAATAATGACTGTATGTTACTCTTACTCGGCGTAAGCTGGTAGCACAGTGATCACACGAGGATAACAGAGCACGCCAGAACAGTTCCTACAACTAACATGCTGGTAGGTCTACTTCCTTCCCCCGACTAGAACAAATGGTCATTCTATTTATAGCCGTATTCGGCGCACCTTTCAGTCCCGCTACGGCGATAATCACCGTACAATGCGTACATTCTATTCGGGAGAATAGGGTTGCTGCAAAAGAAGGTGCATCCCAGGTAAGCAAGTAATCACAGTCTCGTGTCGCCGGCATCAAAGTGGACATGCCATTTCCTGTTGCAGAGGCTGCGTACAATTGGGAAAAAGGAGCCGCTGCCCTTTTCAAATATGGCACCTGAAACCACTCCACTGCAGCAAAGGTCTGAAAGACGAAATGTCCACGGTGTCACCGCGATGGTACGCTTTCCTGCTCGGGCGAAGAAAAAAAGCAGAAATCAGCCGTGTGCTTTCTGTGCAGCAGGAAGGGGAAGGGCTGTCTCTTATACACATCTAGATGTGTATAAGAGACCGGTGTCACCGCGATGGTACGCTTTCCTGCTCGGGCGAAGAAAAAAAGCAGAAATCAGCCGTGTGCTTTCTGTGCAGCAGGAAGGGGAAGGGGATCTGCTTTGTGGTGGAGGGTATCCTTGACATGCAGAATTGAGTGAGCTATAGCACCAATGGCCCACAATACCCAGCAATGCCACGGTGTCACCGTGATGGTACGCTTTCCTGCTCGGGCGAAGAAAAAAAGCAGAAATCAGCCGTGTGCTTTCTGCGCAGCAGAAAGGGGAAGGGGATCTGCTTTGTGGTGGAGGGTATCCTTGACATGCATAATTGAGTGAGCTATAGCACGACTGCCCCACAATACCCAGCAATGCGAGCAATTACTCGGTCGAAGCAAAGAAGGGATGATGGCACAGCAAGCGTAAGCTTTCCGGCTCGGGCCAGAAATAAAGTTGCGATGAAATCAGTGTGTGTTTTCGGCTTAGTTTGCAGGAGGACTGCTTCGTGGTGGAGAAAATCCTAGATGAACCATTGCGCGAAGGACTGGCCCACAATACCCCAGCGAGGCGAGGAATGAACAAGGGCCATATAGTGGTCGGATCCGTGTGCAATCTGCACACGGATGTGATGTGAGGTCGTTGCTCAAAGCTATCACGTGAACAGGCATGGCACGAGCGTGCTTTCTGCTTAGAGAGGAGATCGGCATTGTGGTGTTGACGAGGAAATTCGCGACATCGATTTCATTGGATGAGCCATAACACGACTGCCGCAGTGCCGCACAAGTTCTCCAGGACATCTGTTTAAATTGGAACAATACAGAGAAGATTAGCACGGCCCCTGCGCAAGGATCACATGCATGAGTCAAGAGATTATACAAATTTTTAAAAAAGAAAAAAGAACTGTCGTACAATGCCCAGCGATAGGAGGAATGAACAATGGCCGCACAAATGGACAGGTCCATGTGCGCTTTGTTCATGCAAGTGAGGCAGGCTGTTGCTCAAGGCTATCACGAGAACGGGCACGACGGACCCCGAGTTGGTGGTCCCTCATCATAGCCGCATAGGGGTTCTTGGGTCCTTTGCGCAATGCATGTGCGAGATGTGAGGTTGTTGTCCAGGTTATCACTGAAACAACCATGACATATCTTGAGCCGCTAACCCCTAGGAATTTTGTCCAGCGATGCCTTTTTGAAACTAAACTGTTCAGGGCTCAATTGTCCCCTTGAACAGAGGGTGTACTTACAACAGATAGGACCTTTTTCAACTGAATTGTGGACCTAATTGTGGTCAGATGCATCCACGACCATTGTCACAATGGCGGTGTGATACATCCAATAACGTTTTACTGCGAGTATGCTCTACTCCGTGCCTTTAGGGTCCTACACAACTGCAGTGCATTGCGAGGAAGTCAATCGTCACCTAAAAGCTATACTTTTTTTTCCCCCTTTTTTTGTCTTTTTTAAGGCACATGCCTGAAGGCTACACTCAAAAGCGCACATAGGCATTGCCCCAGCCAGACAACAGAGATCAAGCAGGACCTCAACGGAAACGAGTCGGGGGAATCACCGTAACGAGCAGGCATTACCCCTATATTTAGAGATGAGAGCGTAGATAAGTATTGGTCACAGACAGATCTCGAATTTTCCTTCTCTTCCAGATCGCGTCTGAAACAAATGAATCGAGTTTTCAGCGCTTCTTCAACCACCACAACGTTATCTTTTTTTTCTTTTCTGTATTTTTTTTAACCACAACGTTATCTTGTATTTGTTCCACTGAACATTGTGTAAAACACCCCCACATAGATGATGCAAATTTGACTCGAATACATTTTTTTTTCTTCTTCTTTTTGTTGAAAAAAAATTGGACCATTTCGCAATTTATGCATGCCATCCTTGAGCAGGGGCCATGCTAATCTTCTCAGTATTGTTCCAATTTTATTGGATATCCAGAAGGACAGTCAAGAACGTATTCGATTTCTCAAAAATTGGAAAAAAAAACTCGTTGCTTCGCACCTTCCAATTGTTCAGCAATCAAATCACTGAACAAAAATAGACTTGGGGGAATGGCAGTTATACACCTCATTCCCACGATCCCCCATGAGCTCGAAGAAAAGGCGTTGGCCGCAGCTACGACACAGAAATTCAGGAGATTAAACCACCAGTACTTGGCCCAGCTATCGGCCGCGGGAAAAAGAAAGAGTAGAAACGTTTCTAGTCAGATGAATTTGGGCACTCCTGTAGTAGCCCGTACGTTTCCTAAAATCGTGGTGCGTTAACGGGCACGATTCGAGGAAGTACTGGTGGTTTTATCCAAGCAATTTCCACGATCATGCTCCATTACCGCACATTACTGTCTTCCCCCACGTAGAACACCCGGTCATTTCTGCCCTAATACATTGTGGCCGAGAAAAGTAGACTAAGCGGTATTGCATTTATCCAAAGCAATTTCCACGATCATGCTCCATTGCCGCACATTACCGTCTTCTCCCGAGTAGAACACCCGGTCATTTCTGCCCTATTTGGGGCCACTTTCAGTCCAGATACGGTGACAACGACCAGGTTCGCCTGAATAGAACGCCCAGTCATTTCTTCCCTGTTTGGGGCCACTTTCAGTCCAGATACAGTGACAATGACCCGGCACTCCGTTCGGGTGAAGACGGTGGTTGTGACTATCTGATCGACATGGGTGATGTTCCAAACCCTTGAAACGAATGTCCTGCGACGACTCCCACCCCATTCTACCGGCGAGTCCTGCATTCTCAACTCCGGTGAGCGCGTAAGTTATTACCAGCTGCCAACCTGCAGCAGCTGAATTGCGACCTCCCCGCTCTTCCGTGGGAGAACTCCCCGCACGGGATACGAGGTAAGCAAGTTAGCACGACTAGCACACAAATTGAAATGGAAACTCACCACAACGGACTATAGCGTCAAGCTCAGCATGGGAGGTGAGGGCACTGTGACCAACCACAGCTACGGTACAGATCGAAACGAAACACGCGGACACGAAGGCACATGCCCTAGCAGGCTCAGCTCCCAAGGAGGGCTGTAAGAGACACTGCAATGCTCAATCTATCAAGGAGGACTTGTGAAATCGAGGGATGGATATCCTCAACGATAGATAGGGATTCAAAATTGCCATAAATACCCTTGTAAGAGACAACTCGTTTGACTTTACTCAGGGCATACACCTACTACGGCTTAATCACTTCTGGATGTGATTGCTGTCACATACATCCAGGTCCGGCCGTAAATGCGAAGATATACATTTAAGATACTGCCAGTGTTAGTACCCTTGCAAACTAGCTTTGAATTTATAGCAGGTAGCCCATTCAATCCAGATCCCTGAGAAGATGGCAAATGGGTCCACGAAAACAGTCTTCATGTAAATCGAATTCCCGGTAATTCTAGCTGGATTTGGGCCAACTATCTGTCTAGATAAAGCGAAAATGAACAAGCTTTCTATTCAGGTGAAAACGGTGGTCTGTGATGGCCATAAAACTGACTCCACGCCTGCACTCAACCAAAATTGCATGATCTGTCTAGATAAAGCGAAAATGAACGGTTTTTCTATTCGGGCGAAAACGGTGGTCTGTAATGGCCATAAAACTGACTCCACGCCTGCACTCAGCCAAACTCGCATGAAAATGAGTCTGATGGGCATTTTCTTCTCTTCCCCTTTTCACTTTCGCTGCAAGGAATGTGAGCTCAAAGATTTTTTTTTTAAAAGGTGGTATGCTCATGACAACTGGATAGCACCAGACAAATGCACGAGTATGTAAAGAAAAGCACATCATGTGAGGCTTTACTCTCGTGGAGGAGATAATGTGCGAACAAAGAACGGAAGTGATCTGAAGATCACTCTAGCATCGACCTGCTGCCTCGTCTGCTCAGGCAAAAGTAACTGAAAACGAATTTGTCGTAATGCATATACTAGCAATGTGGAATCACGGGTTGCTGTGCTTAGACATATAGGTAGTTTGAACAAAAAAAGAGAAGGAAAAAAACTTAACAAAAGGGAATGTGGAATCAGTGATACCTGAACACAAGGGTCATCTGGAAGTTCCCACCCAAATTTGGGGAGAACTTCCAAAAAAGGGAGCAAAATCACCCCTTCATTCTGATCAGATCCAGGCATGTGGGTGGTGTCTGGATGATCCAGATTGTCAGTATATCTAGATCAGATCCATTTGCCCACATGGGCTCACATCAGAAAATCGCGTACCTAGACAGAACCTGGAATAGTTATCCACATGAGCCATGTAACCGGATGAACCAATTGCAGTATCAGGATCAGATCCATGTGTGTGTCCACATGGGTTCAGATCAGATCTTCCAGTATCTAGATGGAATCTGGCCACCCAGATATTGTCCGGACGGACTGGACTCCTGTCTGCTAATCGGTGCAGGAACAGCATCCAAGCAAACCAGGTTCATCGAATCTTCCTGTTGGCCCTGCCCTGAGGGTATACTCTTTTTTTTTCTTCTTCTTCTTTTTTTAACAACCTGAAGGCCCAGCTAGGGGTAATGATAAGAGCATGTACGCCTAGCTATTCCTACAGGAAGCTCCGATCTATTGGTGGGGAGCAGAACCTGCTAGAAACCGGCTCCAGCGTCCCTTGACATCATCCATTTTTTTTGGAAACAGGAACAATTGAGAAAACTTGAGCACCGTAAGAATCCTTCCCCTGCCAGCCTTGATCACCCTGGATGCCAAGGGATTGACTGAGCAGGGCAAGAAGCGAACCGGGGGGGGAAAGCCGCTGCCTTGGGCCTGGGGGGCACCAAGACCCTTCGCACTGTTGCTATCCCCTCCCCCTTCTGGTTCAGTAATGATGCCGGGCTGATAGTCTGGATAGTCTGGATGCTCTGGATACTCTGGATGAAGCTTGGGAAATACTTGGGCAATGCTCGCTTGGGTAGTGCTCAGTCCATGGTTAGCTTTGCTCAACTCTGCAGCATTTCCGCCAAGGATAGCGGGTGGGGGGGTAATGGATCCGCAAATTCCTGTGCTGGCCTTAACGTATGTCTGGGGTGCTGTCCAATCGTGAAAATGCAGGCGATAGTCTCTTACCACCTCCGCCTGTTGTCCCCCTAGTGATCTCTCCCCCTCTCCCTGATGTTGATCCTGGTGTCGGGCCTGAGCTTCCTCTGTCCAACTCACCTCCGCCATCCAGGCACCCGCTTTCCTCCTAACCAGTCTTCACAAAATCTGGAGATGATCCGATTGACGTCTACCCTGGTGTGGGCACGGCCTAGTTGTTCCTTGGTAGACTGCCACTGTACGGCAATCTCATTCTATATCAATTGTCGGAGGTGTTCCCTGACTTCCCCATTTTCCACCTTGGCCCCCTTTATCTCCAGAATGCACCTCCTCCACCATATCAACCAGAGGATGGAGCGCCTACCCAAGCGGAACATGTTCTCCTCGAAGGTGCTTTCTTGGACCTGGGGGTAATGTCCAAGCAAGATGGGCCTCCAGTCACAGGGCCATAACGAGCCCGGGACCACGTGTCGCCAAATACTATCCCACCACCGCCATAGCAGCACGGCTGAGGGGCTCTGCAGGAAAATGTGCTCCACTGTCTCGACGCGTCTTTGTGCTGAAAAAGCCTGCAGGCACTGTTGACCAACGGCAGCGCGCGCCCCTGTTGTTCTAGTTGTGTATGATCTAGTAACCAATCGTTTGTTGGCAGGCACCGGTGCGCTATCTGCCACTGCAGGGAAGAAATCTTGGCCGGTCTCATTTTGTACTCCCTAAACCACTTTATAGGCCTTAACAGGTTGGCGTCCACATTGAGATGGCGCTGCGACCTGTTTTCCACCACGTCCCGAGGCCTTCGTTTGGGTCTCAGCGTACAATATGCTGTTTTTGTGTGCAGGTTGGCCAGCACCACCAGCTTCTGATTCCCCCGCCCTCTTGGGGTGGCCTGGCTCGTCCTATCCCACCACCACTCCTCGGAGTCAAAGGGGAGATCCACAATTGGGGTCATAGGTCCGTAAACCCCAGCCTCTTCCTTCATCCATCACCATGAGTACGGTAAACCTCCCTCTTCCCTCTCCAGACAAAGAGCTGCCTGTTCCATATTAGCCAACCATTCTTTCCAATGGAGAGGTGCTCGATCAACACCTCCTCCCGCCACACCAATTGCACCCGCCCTACCTGTTCTTGCTGCCCTGACAATCCCACCCAATCCCCTTCCTCCAGGCATGGACCCCTCCGAAGAATGGCATGCCATGCTAGGGGGAGACTACCGATTACTTCCTCCAACGCAGCCTCCATTAGGTGGCAGTACCGCAGCCATCTCCGCATTCTTTCGGCGCTCTTCCACTCCCCCGCTTCTACATCCTAGAGGTCCCCTACCCTTAAAGCCCCATGTTCCACCCAACCCTTCCACGGGGGGTCCGCGCTACATCTCAATCGGCCGAGGGGGTCCGCGATCCACATGTTACCAAACAAGGGTTACCTAACCACTTCTTCCCACCTCTCCACTGCCAGCCTATTGGGGATTGGAAGTTTCCTCCACACCCGCAAGAGGCGTGACCAATGTTCATCCATCGGATCCCCGTTTTTATACCTCCATGGAATCCTCCAATATTTGTCCTCTAACTAAACCAGGGGGTCGATCTCTGGTGGAGCCTCCAGGGCCAAGGCCGCAATCTGTGCCAGAGCTAAAGGGGTCCAAGGGGAAGAACGTGAGAAAATGACGCATTGAATCCATCATAAGCCGAGGGCTTGAGACTGTGTCTAGGGGTCAATGATCCCCAGCACGCCTTCGGCCTTGGGCTGGATCGCCGACTCCCATGCTACCCGACTGATGGCATGGGCCCCTCTCCACAAGAATGCTGCCAATTGTCGCTTAAGAGCTTTTAGTCCCTGTACTCACGGGCCACGAGATGGCCTTGTACCAAAGCGAAGCTAGCACAACATTGTTGATGACTAAGGCCCGCCCAAAATCCACGTGTGCTTATTATCTCATCCAATTAATTTGGCCTGTGATGGAGCCACTATCCCATTCTCATTGGTGCCAGGCTTCCCTTTTGCTGTGACAGACACACCCAAAATCCAGAGGGGGGCGTCAAGGAGCAGCCAGGTAATATGTGGGGTTTCGGGGGGCCTTCCCCCCTGATGGTGCAGCCACCAACCGACAGTCTTTTGTCCCCAATTTATGACGATGTCTGAGAGCATACTCACACCAGCACTCTCCAAAATGTATGCTCACACTGGCACTTTCCAAAATGTATCCATAACCAGTTAAGCAGTGGTGGTTTAAACCGCCAGTACACAGCTCCAGCCTTGCTGAAAATGAAGTCGTCGGTCATCCGAAAATTTTGTGCCTCGGGCCTACCAGACCACAATGGCTGGCCACACGAGCTAAAAAAGTAAAGAACTGCGGTCCAGTGGTGTGCAGTGGAGCGCCTCTGGGACTGGGTGTACTAGTGGTTTGAAGTACACCAGGTTCATCGGCTCTTAATGTGCAATAGTCTCCCAGTGGACCCTGCCCTGAGGGCATACTCACACTGGCGCTTTCTGAAATGTATCTGACCTGAATCACTGCCAGACCTGGACAAATCTGACTGCAACCACATCCAGAGCGAAGCAGACTCCAGAAGTGGGACCCTGCCCTGAATTACACAACAAAACGCCTTGGGAAGTGTGATAGCAACTCCAGAAGGCAGCTAAAGCCTAAAACTGAAAAAAGAAAACATAGCCTAAAACTGAATCCCCTCCAAAATACACAGTCCCCCACCCCCCCCCATTTCTTTTTAACTACACTATATTCTTCTCTCAAATACACTGTCAAAGCAGCTCCCAACCAATGGACAGGAGCCATCCATCCACGTTCCTCGATCCAGATGGTTCTCCTACCACCCACTGGACCGGATGTTTTCAACTTTTCACCAAAACATAAATAAAAATTAAAAAAGACAGTGCTGATATGATTACAAAACTGAAAACACAAAAAGGGAAAGAAAACAAAGGCAACTTCAGGAGCACTACTCGGAAGGATTAGCGTATGGTCCCACTGGCCTTGCTAGACTCATGCAACCTTGGGTCTCGCTCTACCACACAACATTCAACATGTATGCAGACTGGGGCACCGACCAGATACATTGGGACTGATCCAACATTTTGAGTGCATTGAGACAAGTAGCGGCTCCAGATGCATATACAACGCGTTTTACAGTCGAGCAAGGCCCTTTATTCCACCATCGCACATAATGCGAAGTCACTGTCACTGTTTACCGCTTGAGAACTGCACCGGATAAAGTTTTTTTTTTTTGTTTTGTTTTCCCTAAGACCGGGGCCTGGGTGCTAGAGGAAGTGGTATGAGAAACTTTTTTTTTCCATGCTAATCTTTTCTGTATCGTTCCATTATGTGCACCGGATTAAAAAACAAAAAACAAAAAAGTTTAGCCGAAGCCGGGTAATGGCCCTGGTATCTCAAATGTTCTGTAAAACTCTACATTGGACACTGGGCCCAGTCCCCAGCACGTGTTGCTCCCCACGAATAGATTGGAGCATTTGTCCGGGGAAAACAAAAAAAACTTAAAAAAAGCTCCGTATGGTATTCGGTGCAAACAAGTCAGTCTCCCAGAAGTACAGCCCCAATGGGGCACGTGGGCCCTGGTCGAGGGTTCCGTGTAGCAGGACCAGAAGGGCCGCGGGACCGGACTCTTGCTCATAATCCAACTCGAATTCCTGGTCCCACCAAGATTAGGAAGGTCCACGTGGAGCAACACGACAGGTAAACGCAGAGGGAACGGGAGCATGACTCGCAAAAAGAAACATGCAGTCACAGGCCATGTGGCAAACTGCTGTACTGTACTACACACATCAAACTAATGGACAGCAGACCATGAGTTCAAATCCTCATGGAATTGGGCAAACAGAACCAATGAGGGCAATACAGCATATACTGATATTGAGCTTCAGAGTGGAAAGAATAAACATACTGTGCTGGCTATTTTAAGTTCTTAAGGTGAACTGTGACATGTTGCTTTAATGGAACGCTCAGGGCGTGGCTGGGAGAAGTCTTTGGGTCGGTAATGGCCTTTACGACGTACTTGCATCCCATCTTATTGGCACTGCCATCTGATTGAGAAAGATAGAGGGGAGGTTTTCTTGGTAATAGCTATTTATAGCTCTGGCGGACTGAGGTGTGTGGCTGTAAATGATTCCAGGCCTTTGTGGCATGATGGCGCTTCCCTCACACCCCTTCGCCATCATTACGCCCCACTCAAGCATACGACTACTCCCCAGCACAGTCGTTGACCAGGGCCCTAAGAAAACTAATTCGCGCTTCCATTTCGCCCCTACATGTCATCAACTATGTCTTCCATAGGGAACATAGTCCTCAACATGATGCTGAGTTGTACCCCCCTAAAGAGTAGGCCCCACGGAGCTTTGTTTATGCTTGGAAAGCATCAACATCGTTGTAAAATATGGTTACGTTCATGGTTTCCTAGCCCTTAACATCATGAAGTTGGCCTGAATTGCACCCGTCTAAAACGCAGGCCCCATTGGTGCTTTACTCATGCTTCGAAAGCATGAACAACGTTGTATAAACACGGCGAGGCTCATGGTTTCTTTGTGCAACTGTGGCACTGGTTCCGCTACACAGGTCCAGGTGTATGCATCTCAAACACACCGTGCATTCTTTTTTTTAATCTTCCCTCGTGGCTTCACACACACACAACACCACGTCTCCAGCTTCGCCCGTTGGCTGCACATCTCTCTTCCACCTAGTATGAACGTGCTCTCTCCCACATTGGGCTGAACGTGCCATGCTTGCTCTTACTTCAGCTAACGTCTTCCTCCCCCGAACATAACGCACCTCGATAATGAATGTACACTTTCCGGTCCCGTGCAGCCAAAATGAGGGGTGTGTTTTCTTCCGAGGAAGACGGTAGTTACGATTGTCCATCGCACAAAATGAGAAGTCTCACCACGCCTGCTCTCAGCAAGATCAGAATTCAACCACTCCTGGTCCTAGCAAGAGCAGCAGAAATCCAACCACACCCGATCTCAGCGACAGCAGAAATTTCACCACTCCTGGTCCTTCCAGGAGCAGCAGAAATCCAACCACGCGCGGTCTCAACGAGAGCAGAAGTTTGACTACGGCTAGACTCAGCGAGAGGAGAAACTTGACCTGTGTAGCAGAGCTCACAGATGTGGAACCGCCGGTCCATCATATCAGTGCGAACCATTTACACTCCCTCCATAACTACCTGATTCAAGCCAATCTCTCTGGCTCACATTTGTCTAACATTCCATGCAGGCGCTTCGCTCATTTCGTAAGCACATAATACAGTATCTTCCCCCAAATGCGGAAAAGATCATCAAACGACTGCGCAAACAGCAAAGCACACTTAGAGGAAGGCCCCAGTGGTGCTATGCTTGGAAAGCATGAGTTTGGTTGTACTAACATCCAGGTTGATTGTTTCCTAAAATGCTCATCGCACATACTAGCACTTTCCTCGACTACGACTCTGGCGAATGCCATGCAAGGGGAGGAAGGCCACATGTACTCCAAAGACATGGGCCTCGCACACTGGTCAGCGCTTCTTTGCCCGGGCATTGAAGACCGGAGAATAGTGCATTGGAGAGTGAGGGCATACTCACAATAGGACCTTTTGGGCTGAGCTCTGGCCATAATTGCGGTCAGATACATCCCTATCGGGCTCTCATTGTGACCAGATACATCCAGCACAGTGTTGGTGTGAATATGCCATGAGAAGAGAGAATCTCCTAACGCGATCCTCTCACAATCCTTTCTAGCAGATTATACTGTTCTTTTTCCCCTAACAAATGCACCCAAATAAAACACCCGGTCATTATAGATGTACTTGCACACGTGGTTAACTGGGGGTCTTTCTTTTGCTGAATTTTGCACTGAAACCGTCACATTGCCCTGATTTTATACTTTTTTTCTTGTTTTTCTTTTTTGTGATATGTAGGTGTGCTTTAGGGTACATCATGTGTCCAGTTTTGACATGTTTGAATATAATGAAAAGGATGGCATTTTGTTGGATTCGTTGAACACTTCATTTTATAGTGTTTTTACATTTTTTTATTTGTTTTCTTTAGCCTGTTTGTTTTTCTAATGTTTGCACAATGGGCCCATATAGTTTGCTTTCAAAACTTTCGCTGAATTTTGCACCACAGCTGTCGGCGAAAACAGCCAATTTGTGGCCCTCCGTTAACCGCATGTCTTTGGTGCAACTTCCAGTCTATATATAAATACAACGATAATGACCTCACGTTCTATTCGGGGGACGATCATAGTGGACTATACTAATACAAGCTGCAGGGTGAAAACAACCATCGTACGTTGGAGAAAGTTTCGTGAAACAATAATATCTAACGTGCAGGTATATCCAGTGCTGCATACGTGTTTGCAAAACGTTTTTTGAAGTGTCGCAAGGTGTAGGACGAAAAGACACGCGAAGAAAGTTTCATGCGATGGTGGTATAATATCGACCATCTATCACTAAACAGAACGTACCACCATCATGACGGTCACTCAATAATACCGGCCATTTACCACTAAATATCGTCAAATAGAACTGCCCGGTAAACCGTAGGCAGAGAGGGAGAAGAGGACAACAAACGAGGGGCTGTGACAAACTGTTTCGTCGGAGTCACAAACAGAACTGCCCGGTAAACCGTAGGCAGAGAGAGAGAAGAGGACAACAAACAAGGGGCTGTGACAAACTGTTTCGTCGGTGAAAAAAGCTGTGACAAACTGTTTCGTCGGAGTTTCACCGACTCATCAGGAGGCTGATATATATATACATATAGTCAAAAAGAGCTGCCTGGTAAACCGTACGCAGAGAGGGAGAAGAGGACAACAAACAAGGGGTTGTGGCGAACTGTTTCGTCGGAGTTTCACCGACTCGTCAGGAGCCTGAACCCTCAACAGTCTGCAGAATCCCCTAACGGATTACACTGTAAGTGATAATCCACCTTAACCCCAGCTGTGGTTAAGCATCAACGACTGCCCGACAACTGATACCTTGAGGTGGGCACCAACCACTGCCCTCAAGGTACCTGCGGGAAAAGTCAAAGCAGACTATCACTCACCCACACCAGATGGAAAACTCTACAGACTGTCGGTTCACACCCCATCACAAGCAAGCAAAACACCCACGAAACAAAGAAAGGTCNACTATCACTCACCCACACCAGATGGAAAACTCTACAGACTGTCGGTTCACACCCCATCACAAGCAAGCAAAACACCCACGAAACAAAGAAAGGTCGGTCACAGCCAAAAAATACACTCCAGACACGCCGCTGGCACTAGAGGCACAGCATGGCCGCGCAGTGACGGCCCCGACCACTGCCGCCCAACCTGACCGGAGAATACCGTAGCAGGGTGCTAGCGAAGTCGTGGTATATATAGTCAAACAGAGTTAAACCGTAGGCAGAGAGGGAGAAGAGGACAACAAACAAGGGGCTGTGGCAAACTGTTTCGTCGGAGTTTCGCCGACTCATCAGGAGGCTGAACCCTCAACAGTCTGCAGAATCCCCTAACTGATTACACTTAACCCCGGCTGTGGTTAAGCATCAACAACTGCCCGGTATATATATATTAGTCGAACAGAGCTGCCCAATAACCGTAGGCAGAGAGGGAGAAGAGGACAACAAACGAGGGGCTGTGACAAACGGTTTCGTCAGAGCTTCACTGACTCATCAGGAGGCTGAATATATATCTATATGTTTGTGACGATATATCTATATATATCGTCAAATAGAACTGCCCGGTAAACCGTAGGCAGAGAGGGAGAGGACAAACGAGGGGCTGTGACAAACTGTTTCGTCGGAGTTTCATATATATACAGGGAACTGACGTTCGGGACGGGCCGAATGCCCGAACGTATGGGTCCCCTTGGGGATGCGTTCGGCCGTTCGGGCCGAGCGTGGGCCCAAAAAAAAAAAAAAAAAAAAAAAAAAAAAACCCTGAAAAAAAGATATGTTATGGAGAAAAATAAATTAAACAAGATTTGCCTGAGCATTACATCCAAATTCCTTACCAAATTTGACGGAGAACAAATACTAATAATAAAAATAAAAAAGAATTAAATTTAGTGAGTGCACGAGCGCGTTTTCGACACCGCCATCTTTGGCGATTTTTCTTTTTTTTTTTTGGCATAGCTAAATGCCCTGAAAATTTACAGATGTGTAGTTCACATAATACAAAACCCACTAAAATAGTTTCAAAAAATAATAAAATTGTTTAGACCCCGAACTAAAGTGAAAACAGAAAGTAAAAAGTGAAAAAAAACGTGGGCGAGCACATTTTGACACCGCCATCTTTGGCACACAAGGGGCTGTGGCAAACTATATCGTCGGAGTTTCTATATATAGATATAATACACATATACTATATAATATATATCGTCACAAAAAGAACTGCCCGGTAAACCGTAGGCAGAGAGAGAGAAGAGGACAACAAACGAGGGGCTGTGACAAACTGTTTCGTCGGAGTTTCACCGACTCATCAGGAGGCTGAACCCTCAACAGTC
>BFEA01000823.1:7581-46803 GCA_003427395.1 Chara braunii | reverse complement strand
CCCATCCCTCGACTGCTGTTCTCAAACTGGCCCTCCCCTTGCGTCTCTCTACTCCCCCCCCCTCCCCCCTCTTCGCCCCATCGCCTCATTCCCACCCGCCGCTGGCAGACTCGATAACTCTGGTGCCCGTCAGAACCGAGGGAAGAATTGCCTGTTATCCACCGTGAACCTGTCCGCGATGCTGACTATGTTCGTGGCCAGATAGATTATAATTTCTACGAGTCTCCAGGCCGAAGAGGCACACTGGTTGCAACAAAATATGTGAAGTGAGCATGCACCTGAACACGTTGTCCAAGTTCGTGCTCACTTGCCACCGACTTCGCGCCCTCCGTCGGTCCGTTACCGGAGACAAAATCGGTTCTTTTCAAAAAAGTGAAATTAAATTAAATAATAAGAAAAGAAAACGCAAAAATGGAGGGCCTATACTCAAGGTCAGTAATCCCTAACCACCCCCCCCCCCCCCCCCCCCCCTTCCTCCCCCCACAACAGGTAAACTCACTCACGGACCCCTTTCATTTTTCTAACCCCTTTTTTTCTGTGGTACATACAAAATCGGTTCTTTTCAAGAAAATAAATTAAATAAATAATAAAAAAAACGGAACAATGGAGGGCCTATACTCAAGGTCAGTAATCCCTAACCCCCCCCCCCCCTCCTCCCCCCAACAGGTAAACTCATGGACCCCTTTCATTTTTCTAGCCCCCTTTTTTATGTGGTACATACTCACCAGCGACGGCCGAKCTCGCAAAACCGTTCTCCCCCGAATAGAAAGGATGGCCCTTATTCTTTTTTTTTTCCTTCCTTTTTTCTTTTTTTTTTTTTCTTTTTTTTTTCTTTTTGTGGGCAGCGATGAAGCTCCTAGTGGATAGCCCTTGTTACTGTACCTTGATCGAAAATTGGCCCAAATACAGCTGTTATGACCGTGCGTTTTATTCGGGGGAAGGCAAGTAAAACAGAGGACTGGACTAAGCGCCCGGATCTGTGGACGTCTTTGTGCAAAGTTGAAGAAATGCAGAGCAATCGCGTTTTCTACACCTGTCGCCGAACGCGTCCAGATTCAGTCGTTACAACCTCGCCCCAGGTTTGAGAGTTGTTTCGAAGAGTTCTTTCTTGGGAAAATTTGTATGGCGCCCCTGTAATTTGCATTATTTTGCTTCGTGCCCCTCCGACAGACCACTTACCCTGTCGTGGCCCTGGGGCCTCTGAACTTTCGTGCATGCCCCTGTCAACAAGGGGTGCACCTTTCCGCGGCGCCCTTACTGGAATGGGGGGACGATCGGTGTAGGTTTGTCAGGTATAATTAAGGTTTTGTTCAATGAATTTATGATATTGAAGGATTAAAATAGAAACAGTTATAAAAATCAACAAGGATTATCTATATTTTTTAACCTTTACAATTTAAAAAATTAGTGATTTTCCGTTATTTACCATTTTGGTAATGGGCATGCAAATCCTCATAACCCTTATGCAATTACACATCCATGATGTTCTTCGATTCAATAGTATTAGAAATAATATATTTTTCACCCATAATTTTTTTTTTTATAAACTGTTTAAAAAAATTACCATTACATCCTTAATTTTTTTCTCTGCAACCAGTGAAATACTTGGCTGTCAACAAAAATCATGGTGTTATGAGGGGTTAAATGCAATTGAACTCCTCCCAATCGAACAATTGACAATAAATGAGAGGACAAAATGTCTCTATAAGGACTATACCTGTAGTAAATATCAGTGGATTTAAGGTTGATACATTATACGTTGACAACAGTCGCTTCTTTTATCACCCTCCTTGCTCATTTTGATATGGTCCGAAAAATATATCATACTGCTCATAACAATGTTATATACATCAGCACAAAAAATGTCACAGTAGTCTCAGCAAGTTCCGAATATGATAATTCCTCATATTGTTTTTTCCAGAAAAGCGTCATTGAAGAATTTGATAAGAAAAGTCAGTAAATGCATAAAACCGAATTACACAATGAGAAAATTGTTCGAAGTGCCGTGCATGAACCTCGCAAAACAACTTCTTTGTTTCATCAACTATTTTTTTTTTTAATGTATCAGGTCGGGGAAAATGATATTGCATACCCCTATTGAGAATAAGTTTCTTTTTACTGGTAGAAATTTACACTTGTTAGGAAAGGAGTTCAACATCTCTGTAATCTTTTGATAAGGTTTAAAATTTTAATTGAGATAAAAGTATTTGTTGAGTGCAAAGCAATGACAGTAACGCTCTCACCCCTGAAGGGGTTAGTTGTCGTCTCATTATTTATCAACCATTTAACTCATATTATATAAACGTCTTCAATCATTGTGTAGTTATTAGACTTTTTTGTTTTTACTTTTTTTCTTCTGGTACACGAATCTGTTTGTTGTTCTCAATACTTTGAGTACAATGTTATCTCATCATATTCATTATTCAAGTTTTCTACATGACTCTTATACTTTATGGCAAACGTGGTATCAATGATATTGTTGGATAATTAGAGGAACACTCTCATAATCTCCTCCATGCTGAGTTACAATTGATCCAACGATTTAATGATTCTTTTTATACCATGTTGTTGGATGACCATAGTTGCATGAATAAGCGACGACATTTCCTAATTCACCACGTAGACCTCACTTGAACAGTAGGGACAATAAAAAAGTTACAATCAATTTTTTGGTCACTGTATTCCTCCAAACATAACACATATGTGTTGTTTTCAAACTGAAGAAACAAAAAATTATATTATCAAAAGTCAATTAAAATTTATTGAATATAAAGATACCTTAACCGAATGGAAAAATACCACATCTATGTACTATTTGGATTTTTAAAGACCAACGTCGCTCTATGATAATAAAATATGAGTTTTCCTTTTTCGATTTGTCTATCAGAAAGGGACTCACCCGATAAAAAAATCCATTTTTTCTTTTGTGAAGAACAAACATGATTAGGTTATAGGTTATGATAGTGGTTCTCACACAGATATTACTAACAATAGTAGCACACAGTGTAGGAAGACAAAGTCACCGTAGTGATGGTGGTTTACACACAGATGTTACTAGTAGCACAGTGTAGGGAGATGCAATCATCGTAGTGACAGTAGACATGTGATGATAAACCAAAAGGTTAAACCACTTGCAAAACCAACAAACCTAGGAACCACCACTTCATTCATGCTAGCCGCGGACGATAGTTTACCGTCGCCACGGTCGACTATTCGCCGCGGAACCTGAGAGGACCGTTACCACTACTGTCTACGCATTTATAGTCCAAACATCAAAACTTGGGTAGAGCAGGTACCCTCCTTCGAGGTGGAATTGTCTTAACAACAAACTTTCAAACGGTATCATGGTCCGGTCCGACTGGACTGAAAAAGAAACCGGTGTCGTACTATCACTGGGTCTAACTAAGAAAAATCCAAACAACAAAGCAAATGTTATCCTTTATCACAAGGCCTTGGTTCAAATTCAAAATTAACAAAACCAAACAAAAAAACAAACAAGGCACATCCTATACTAGAAAACATACATCCCGAGATCAAAACCCTGTCCAAACAGATCGAATTTGAGAGGTCGATATCTGTACACCCGGGTTCGCAAGTCATTTTGTCCACCTTCAAATGTCACATATCATGTCCATCGTTCTTCTCCATAGCCCATCCATTCTGCTACCAAATCGTTGGAACACCCGATTCACGAATTTCTCTGGGAAGTCATTCTTCAGCAGTTCCTGTTGGAGCCCCAATGCCTTCACCCGTATCTCTGATCGCAGCGAACTATTCCGATTCAATATCGTGCAAGGGGATTCCGATGACTGCGTTTTTTTGCTTCTTACTTCCCCATGAAAAGAATGATTGACCATTCTGGATCTTCAATGGTTCATCGGACCAGATACTGGATTCGTTCCTGGACATTTTTACACTTCCTAGAAATGGGAAGTTTTGTTTCATACGAATCTCGCATCCCAGGAAATCGAACGTTCTTGTCCCGTCAACTGTCCTTTTTAATGTCAGGGTATCTGGATAGCAATTCGCAAGAGCATTAAAGATTACCGATCGCGTTGTCTCATTTTTACTGGAGATCACGAGTAGAACATCGTCAATCAATCTCAAAGCCCCAAATAGGGAGACAGTCGTCCTAGAGTACAGATTATCTGATACTAAAAAAACGCACACATGATGCATGCGATAGGAGGACTCATACTCTTACCCATGGGAACACAAAGTTCCTGCGATTAACCTCAATATGCACAAATTTCATAATATCGTCCAGGTCAAACCTCTTCCAATGGTCAACCCCTGTGGTAATTTCAAAGGTCGCTCCCTTAGCTCGGATGTTAACACAAACTGAGTCAACACCCTTGGACTTGAAGTGATCGACGATCCAATCGATGGCTTGTAGCAGTATCCTGTGAGGCAATTTACTGAACATCTCCTTAATATCAAAGGAGTAAGAAGTAACTACCCGTTCGCCACCAAGTCTGTTCAATTTCTTGTTGATGCCGTCGAGGCAAGTAGTCAACTCAGAAACCGACCGCAAATTAAAGTGCCACTTTTTTGGCAAGTTATAGAGTAGGTGATTTAATGCCTTACTCATCAGCCGAACAGTCCGAACCATCGATTTCATGAACGATGGGCAAATCGGTCTAAATCGGCCCAAATCCTTATGTTTGGGGATGACATAGGCAACGTCGATCTTCCCACTGGTGTCCCATTGGACAACTTTACGCAGATTTGATCGATTCATGTCCTCTCTTAGTTCTCTCAGGGCTTCATCTTCAGAGTGGCTGACAATCCGATATCCAGGGTTACACACAAAGGTCTGCATCATGCCTTCAAAATAAGTGTCGGGGCACAGTACTACCGATTCATCCGCATTCCTATCTACAGGGGCAATCACTAATCCTTCAAAACGTTCTTTAGCAATCAACACATCCTTTACAGAGACACATGGGTCTCCTAGTCTGTGTGTGTAATGCACGCCGACAAATCCAACTCGGAGCAGTCGGGAACAAAACCATTCAAATTTTTCCAACTTCGAAAACCCGCTTTGATCTCTTCCCGTAGGAGGCTAAGTCTGTCAACGCACTCAACACGAGGGAGAGTCTTTGCGTTCGCCAGGAGTGGGTGCAAATCAGCTACCTCATTTAGGCAAAACATCACATGACCATTCACGCGAGGGAGAGTCATACCCGTACAGTTACAAGTGAGCACACCATATGATGAAGTTCTTCTGTGGTTGTGCAACAAATCAACAATCGTGGGATTTTTAGTCCCTACGATGTGAATTTTCCTTCTCGCGCGAAGGGTAAAACACTGTGGTAATTGACAACTCATCAAAAGATCATTGACTACCTTCCTCACTTCTGAGATCACAACACAGTCATCGTACTTGATTCGAAAAGTAAGGTAAGAAGTTGGACTAAGATGAAATCGTTCCCGAAAACATCGAGAAATCAGCCTCCGTAGATACTTACGAGTGAATTTCTTCGAGAAGTTTTTAATCACTCGATACAATATGAGGATATATTTCATACCCCACTTATAGACGTCTTCTAGTTTTCTCGGATTTCGTAGTATACTCACCAGCACGTTCTTAAGGTATTTACGCTTAGCCTTCCCTTTTACAACATATAGGATTTCAAACTCATCCCCCTTCTCCCACCATGCTTTGCATTCCTTTAGTGGTCGGCATATGGAATCGTGTTTCACTTTACTTTCCCCGAACATACGAGACAACTTCTTCCACTTCGGGGTCCAATCCGTACCACCGTCGGATATCACCCGTCAGGGAAGATTCCCCGAATCAAGTGAAGAATCCAAAAACGCATAGAGGTAAAGGAAAACGACATCGTTATCAATACATAAGAAGCGAACATGTGTGACTCCTCGTTCGTGAGGAAAGTAAGTCTGTTTTTCCTTACTTCTGATCCTCTCATTCCGTCCTGGTTTCCTCTTTTTCAACTTCTTAGAGGTCTTTGTCCCGACGGTATTAAGGAAAGGCGACCACCTACCAATATACAATTCCTCAAGTCTGTTCACATCCCGACCCACAAACACGTCCACTGGAAGCAGAACATAGTTCCCTAATCCAAAGGAAGCGATCCAACGATGAAAATGGGACTGCGTCCGTTTCTTAACCGCATAAAGGTGTTCTCGTCATCTAACGTCACAGGTACGTGTGGTCTTCCCGACATAGCAATGCTTATAATAAGGTGAGACGACAACATATACGATTCCCTCTTTGTTCAGAAACTCAATCCCAAATAGCCCATATAAACGAACCCATGGACCAACATATCTCTGCAACCATCTAACCCGATCAGTCAGGGCTAACAGTATGACGATGAAACGCAACAATTTCTCCACCTTCTTATCAATACTTACCTGCGAACAACGTTTACTGGTGATGTACCTACAAATCTCCAGCCAGCGGTTATCCGGAATACCACATCACTCTTGGTTCTTGGTTGAAGCATCAGCTTCAACATCCTTCAATTCACTGATCTGGATAACATCCAAAGCAAGGGAAGATCGTCACGATAAACAAATCGGCACACAAAAGGATGACAAGAATGACGTCAACACCCACGAGGTAGGGGCTGATAACTACATTTGGCAGAGCTGTACTTTTTTCCTTATATCACAAGTACCCGCTACACCTCGATCACTCCATTTTGTGCACAAAAGCTTCGAACGCCACTCATTCAGCCACAATGTCATCACCCCGTTTGGATTGTCAGGTCATCGTGTGCCTGTTCGAGGTTCGTGTGCCTTTTTTTTTTTTTTTTTTTTTTTTTTCAGGCTAATCATTTGAATGTGTATATCTATTCATGGGGTGCAACACGTGCTCGGAACCAGGTCCAGCGTCCATAGGCTACTTCTGTTAAACCACTAGTACACAGCCCCAGCCTTGCAGAAAGCTTTTTGTTGCCACAACCAAAACTCGGAGGCGCCGCACGMCCAGGCCCGCCGTTGAAAAAAAAAACGGCGGCCTCTGGGTTTCATCCTGACACCTGCGGGCCTATATGTGGTGTACTGGTGCTTTAAGGTGAAACATTTAAGCGCCTGTTCTCCTCACGAGTCCGCAGT
Organism: Chara braunii; assembly: GCA_003427395.1. Classification (NCBI taxonomy): domain Eukaryota; kingdom Viridiplantae; phylum Streptophyta; class Charophyceae; order Charales; family Characeae; genus Chara; species Chara braunii. Next base: position 39,717 of record BFEA01000823.1, on the reverse strand, counting down.
GCCATGTAAACTAAATGCGTTGAGGAATTCGTCCTCCTCTGGAGATGGATCGCGGACCGGTCGGCTAGCTCAGTAGGTTTCATGCTTCAGCGGCACTGAGTAGGTGCTGGGTTCAAAACCCACTGCCGTCACTTTCAGTAGCCTGAGGTAGGTGGGCTGGGCCCAAAACAGCGTCGGTCGGCACTGGTGTGAGTAGTGCCACCCTGTAACCCGTAGCTATGTGGTAGCATCAGGTCTGGTAGAGAGATCTGGGAAAGTAGCCCTAAGTTGTCTCCAGGCATGACGCCATGTATGTGGTGGGAAAAAGGGTCTGCTTAGGTCCTACTAGGTGCCCGGTTGGGACACACCCAATAAAAGAACTCTAAGGTTGAATTCTTGTCAGTATTATCTCAGTTGACATTCACAACATCCATGGCTCCATTACGATGCCTTCAGGGTTGAGACCATCAAGTTAAACTTTTTTTTTTTTAATTGCTCCAATCTATTGGTAGGGAGCCACACCTGCTGGAAAACGGGTCCAGCGTCCCTTTTGCACTTTGAGAAGAAAACAAAACTGGAAGTTTGGGAAAAACTCTGAATACCAGTCATAATAGACAATCAATAATCAACAATCAATAATCAACAATCATGACATATGAACTACATTACAGATCGGTTGGGCTATCAAGTAGGCTATCTACTAGGCTATCAATTAGGCTATCAACTACGATCTTAAACCACCAGTACTTCCTAGAGTCGTACCCGTTAATGCGGCACGATTTAGGAAACGTACGGGCTACTACAAGAGCGCCCAAATTCATCCGACTAGAAATGTTTCTACTTTTTTTTTTTTTTTTCCGCGGCCGATAGCTGGGCGAAGTACTGGTGGTTTAAGTCTACTGTGCTAGATGGGAGTCGTTGTGCACCCTCATGAAGACCTGTAATAGCATGTTTGTACCTAGCTCCCGAAGTCCCCGTGCAATCGGGCTTGCACGGCGTCTGCTTCAACCGGGGCTGAGCAGGGGGTAGGGGTCTCTGGTCAGCCCGGGTGCCTGCAACCGCTTTCTGGTCAGGTTGACCCCGCCAAGATGGTGATGGGTGATGGTCATGGGTGGGGGTGGGGGTGGGGGTGGGGGTGGGGGTGTGCCAGGGCAAAAGATGAGAGGAAGGGTGGGTGGGGTCTTCACAGGGGTTCATCTGGACAACCTAATGGCCGATTACTGTGGGTGACTGCCATCTCTTTAGTATCCCACATCTACAACAACTTGGGCTTTCCATTTGAAAAAAAAAGGAATTGTTGCTGTGACACACTTTTAGTTTGAAAAAGGCAAGAAAAGTCAAAGCTGCGCCGGTGTCATGCTGCGAGTTTCAAAATGTGCAAGTTGAGTGGGGGTCGAAAACTGCGCCAGTCGTTACACACAGTGGCGCTTGGCAGATTTAGGGTTGCCTTTTTTGCTCCATTTCGGGAACTGCTGAAGTTGCCTATTCTGAACATTGGGTGTGACTCCAACGTACTTGCCCCCCACAAAAAGGGGTAACTAGGGTGCAGTCATGATTTAAGCTTTAAATCCACTTCAGGCATCCCTGGAATACAACACATTCCCACCCGACCCTAAAGTTGGGTAGTATACATTCACGATTTTCCTCAGTTTGACACAACATTGGCAAAATCATGACTGAAACGCATTTTCAAACTGAAACAGTGACAGCACCCTAGTTCCCCCCCCCTCTCCAAAAAAAACAAGATCAATAATAATGATCCGAAAGAACCTGGGGCTGGTCACCAGTGGAGATATCTCTAGTCTGATGCCCACCTCAGAGTTTCGAATGGGCAAAAGATACAAAGGTGGGCAAAACAAACAGTCGCCAAACTTGAAAAGCAATGAAAGCACTGCGGCAGTGACAGGGCCACAGGTGTCATAACTGCAGGGGCGAGCCGTGGTGTTAGACAAGAAAGGGAGAAAAAAAGAAGGGCCCATGAATCCAGTTCACCCGTGCGTGCGTCTTCAAAGTTCGGCGGCTGTTTGTCTCGTCCGCACATTTTTTTTTTGCCCATTCGAGTTTGAAACCTGCTGGGTCTGAACTTGCTAAAAAAAAGAAAAAGGGGAAACTATGCGGGAGTCACAAAAAATAGTTATAGTTGTAATATGGGCCAAGATACAGCTTGCAATTGCAGTTCGGGCAATGCATACAACCCAACTTTCTGGCCAGGTAGGGTACACAAACCGCAATTGCAAACTGTATCTTGGCCCAGAGTGCAATTATAACTCGTTTTTGTGACTCCTGCGTAGTACTAGTTACCCCCCCCAAAAAGGGATCTTGGAACTAAGTGCAAGTGCAAGGTTGTAAGAAGTGGATATAGAGAGATGTGAAAGGGGCAGTCACACGTGGCTTTTGGGTGGGTGTTATATTTGAAGGTACTGTGGTTTTGTTTTGGTTTCACCTGTTGTCATCTTGGCATTAGAAAGATTTATCTGGAGTTAATTTGCGCCTGGCGGCGGTGATTGGGGTGCAGCGCTACTGGGAGCGCTGCGCCCCCGACGAAGTAACGAAGAGTCGACGAGGAACACAGTTGAAGCAACGATGAGAAGACGCGCGTGGAAGTCATGGCACACAGCGATATTGGAGGGTGCGCCGTAGGATGGTGGAGCACGACTGATCTGAGGGTGCGTTGTAGGATGACGACGATATCGCTGTTCACGCGAGTGAACACACTCTTTTGCTTTTGGGCGCGCTGAAGGAAAAACTGCGAGGTCTCCTCTCTTCTTTTCTTCAACAGCGAGGTAAGTGGTTGCGCCCCTGTCGAAGCAACGAAGGATCGACGCGGAGCACGGCTGAAGCAACAATGAGTTGACGCGCGCGGAAGTCATGGCGCACAGTTGATTGGAGGGCACGCCGAGGGATGATGGGGTATAGTTGATCAGAGAGTGCGCCGTGGGATGACTGCGACATCGTTTTTCATGCGAGTCCTCTCCTCTTTTCTTCTACAGCGAGGTAAGTGGACGGTTATGAAAGTTCGAATCCCCTGTGGTCACGGTGCGTTGCTAACGGGTTTAGTGAGAGGAGCCACACCGTTTTTTGGCTTTCTTTGAGAAACGAAAGAAGACTGTCGAGGTCTTCGGTGCTAGCGTCGCTTTGAGCCTAGCTGCTAGCAATGGGAGGAAGGGTGTTTTCCTTCTCCGAAGATGTTGGGGTAGGGTTTGAGGGGGATGTGGTATGTCGGGGTTGTGGAGGAAGAGGGGAGGGGGATCAATTGCAAAATTGTTGTTTTTATCGACATGTGCTCGCTTAAGTTTGTAGGTCTTTTCTTAAATGGTTGTCTGGATAGTCGATATCACCGATTTTGTGCCTCGATCGTCGAGTCTTATGATTCATTGTCGGCGACCTCGATTTGTAATCCCTTATAGATAGGATATGCTGTAATAATTTTTCGGTATTAAAAACTCTTATTTCCTTATTCTTGAAAATAATTCTGAAATAACTTATGTATTAAGGGCGCAGAAATATCCAAATCCTAGGTGTCTAATACTCGTGCTAGTCGTTATTCAGAACTGCTAGTCGGACAGATTCATAACTTGGAATAGTCTTACTATTACGATCAGGATTACTTTCTCGATTTTATAAATTCGTGAGTCCAATATTGGACATCTCAGGCTGATTCCTCAATTCTCGTTTAAAAAATTTTAATTTCTAATGTTCAATTTCTGTTTAATTTCTAAAAGTAGGCCTCCAAAGTAATTTCCTATTTAAAAAAACCTACGTTTGTAAATCTGATCTTTCTAGTCTTGATTACTGTCGAATTGAATTCTGATTCTGTTTATTCAACTCTGATCCAATTTAAAGTTTGGTAAACAGAAGGTTTCTGAACTTGAATTCGTATTTCGTGTCTTGAGGAATTTTGGATTGGGTACCCATTTCTTTTTCGCTGTTTGCGGGCCAGGTGTTTTGAGGATGTGTGGTACTTGGGTTGGGAGGGACGGTTTATGGCTGGTGGAATTGCGTCCTGTTGGTGAGGAGGGTCAGCTAGTGGGATTGGATTATGGCATAGCCGCAACTGAGATGGTGGCTTAGTTGTTATAAGTCTTGCCGTGGTGAGGTAAGAGGTTAGAGGGGTTGGTGCTACGCTTACTAGAGTAAGGGCGTTCACCTGATTTCTGCCTTTCCTCCTCTTGCGAACTATGGGTGGAGGAGGTCGGCTCGTCGAGAGAGGAGGAATGTGTTGAGGAAGGTGTCCGTTGTGTGGTTGTGGTTGCTGTTCTCATCCCGCTAACTAGGTGGTGGAGAAGGTCGGCTCGTCGGAGGATGAAGAAGAGTAGGGGGTGGAGGGAAGAGGGAGGAGGGTTCCTTTGATTGTCGCTGGCTCGTTAAACTCATTTTGGGACTACTTCTATTTTTCTTCTTCGAACTATGTGGTGGAGGAGATCGGCTCATCAAAGGAAGATGAATAGTTGTAGTCTGGAATTGGGTGAGGTTGTTTGTCTACTGTTTTTTTATCTTCCGAAATATGTGGTGGAGGAGGTCGGCTCGTCGGAAGATGATGAAGAGTAGGGGGTTAAAGGGAAGAGGGAGGATGATTTCTGATGGTTTTCGATGAAGTGTAGTGTTGTGCTTATTGACTGAGGGTAAGGTGAGTTTACCTGATCTTTCCTATTCTTTGTCTTGTGAACTATGGGTGGAGGAGGTCGGCTCGTCGTGAGATGAGGAATGGTTGAGGAAGGTGTCCATTGTGTGAGTACGACTGCTGTTCTCATCCCGCGAACTATGTGGTGGAGGAGGTCGGCTCGTCGGGGGATGAAGAAGAGTAGGGGGTTGGAGGAATGAGGGTGGATTATTTGTTTGAGTGGTCTTGAAAACGCTTTAGGATTCTGGGTACTTCTTACAACTCACTTTAGGCTTCTTTGATGCAGTTATATTAATGGATCTGTGGTTTTCCGATGCCAAAACGACGCTGGCCGGTGCTGGGGGGTTGCCCTATAACCTGTTGACAGCAGGAGCGTGAGGCCTGGTAGAGAGATTTGGGGATGCCTTGGAGCGGACATTCTAAGGGAAAACCAAGAGTTGTTGTTGAGACGATGCTGGTCGGAGTTGGGCTGAGTCGTGTCGCCCTGTAACCTAGCAGGGTAGGGGCATGAGGCCTGGGAGAGCTCGACAGGGAATAAGACAGTGTTAGAGAACTTTATAGGGTTTTGTTAAGGAGTCCAGGGACGCTGAGCATTCAGTAGACTAGCAATAGGCCAACAATTATCCAAGTTTTTCTAAATTTTCCTGGTGTAGATGACACAATTGTCTTTCCTAGCCGAAGCCGGGTAATGGTCCCGGTACCTCAAGATGGTCTTAAGAATGATGTAAGATTCTGGGGACTCCTAGCAACTCGTCTTAGACGACTCCATTATTGATATACTAGGTGATCTGCGGCTGTTCAATGCCAAAACGACGCTGACCGGTGCTGGGGTGTTACCCTGTAACCTGCTGATGCAGGAGTGTGAGGCCTGGTAGAGAGATCTGGGGATGCTTTGGGGTGGGCATTCCAAAGGACAACCAAGGGTTGCTGGGATGACGCTGGCCGGAGCTGGGGCGAGTCGCGTTGCCCTATAACCCAATAGGGTGGGGGTGTGAGGCATAGAAGAGCTCAGCAAGGAGTAAGACAGTGTTGGAGAGCTTTAGAAGGGTTGCTAGGGATCCACAGGGTTTTTAACATTTATAGGACCTTTGTGGTGACGTTTTTCTTTTTTTTTAGTTTGTCGTAGCAAATTTCTAAGTAGCTCAAGATTTTCTCAAAGTTCTCTCAGTCAAAGCTGGGTAATGACCCCGGTATGTGAAACTTTCAAAATTCGATGTAAAGTCTCATATGGGACGCTGGGCCCGGTTCCCAGCATGTGCTGCTCCCCACAAATAGATTGGAGCCTTGTCCTAAAAAAAAAAAAAGGTTAAGGGTTTATGATGGGGAAGGAAAGGGATGGCGCAACGCAGTCGGGAGCGTTGCGCCCCGCCGGTACAATCCTGCTGGTGCGCCACGGAGAAGTCACGCGACGTCCTTCCCGTGCGTGGCGACGAGCGGCGAGGCGTGGGGGAAAAGGGCGGGGCTGATGGTGACAAGGTGTGATGCAGGATGATGAGGCAGTGGGCAGGGGTGGTTGGAGGCGCCTCGTGGGGCTCGCGACTTGTCAGTAGTACGGCTCGTCAGTACGGTGCGGGAGTAATCAGGCGAAGTGGCGGGAAAAAGTGCGAGGTGAGTGATGTCAGGGAGTAGCAGTTCTTGGTGATGATTCTAACGGCGTGGATGTTCTTCTCCCTCCGGACTGCCAGCGAGGGGTCGTCGACAGGCTCAATGGTTTGGGCTCGCTACGTGGCTATGTTGAGGTAAGTGTTGGCCACAGTCCGACAATCTTCATCGTTCAACTTTTTGGTTAGATGTGGTGCAGACCACGAGCAACTGAGATGCTTCTGAAGCCGATGAAGGAGGAGGTGGAGGTTCGGAGAGAGAGAGGACATGACATGTGGGGGGGGAGTGAGAATTAGGGTTGGAAAAAAATTATTATGTAGATTGTCCGCTGTTTTTGCTAGGTGACAAGACTGATGGTTGAGGTGCTAATTTCCGTTTGATTACAAACCTATAAAATTCCGTTTCTGCTGTAAAACATGATCTGAATTTCTCTCATGATGAAGCATTCTGATGACGGCACGCTCGGGAAATCCTTTCAGAGGTTGTTTTTGAATGATTTTCTTTTTATGATTGTACTTTGTCTGATCATAGGTATTTTCTGAATGTAGTTGATTCATAATTTGAAATCCGTTTTTTCTGTTTTGAGCAAGATCCATGATCTGAAATTAGTATTTTATGAGCAGGATTCTTAATCTTACATTCATATTTTTTAGCAAGATTCCTAATCCGAAATTCGTAAATCATAGTTTTGCTCTGATCCCTATGAATGATTACTCAATTTTGAATCACAAAGGGTTACAAATTGAATTTCTCAAAGTATAATTGATGTCCTACGTTTATCCATCTTTGATCTAATTCTAAATCTGACGTTGTTTTCATATTTCTGCACATAAGTTTGGACTCTTATTTTTTGAATTCGATTTTTGATGTCACTTGTTTGAAGGATTTTCAAAAAGTAGTTATAATTGATTCTCAAGATATGATATTGTAGGATTTTGGCTCATAGGTGCTGATTGAATTATCTCCTTCAGGGTTGGAACCCCTCCCTGCGAGGGTTATATAAGGTGGGAGGTGTGATCTTTGAGAGGATAGGGGCGGTATTGTGGGTTTTGTTCTCCTTTGGGCCAGACTGATCTGGGTCGGATTAGCCACGGCGGTTGGAAGGGAGGACAAGGGGCCGTGCTGTTTTCAACAAGATGAAAGGTCGAAAGGTGTTTCACTTGGAGGGGGTGAGACACGAGGGAAGGGGGATCTTCAACTCTGTGGGGGCATGCTCTAGGGGGTATTGCATGCTACTGCGGGAGCAGGAGTGAATTAGGGTTGTTCTGAATCGAGGCTGGGAGGTGAGGGGGTGTCTTCCAGCAGAGGCAGTGAAAGGACAATAACTTGTTTTTGTTGGGGGGGAGGAGTAAGTCGCTCGGTTTCCTGATTAACTCTTTTACATTCAACTAAGACGTGAATAGACGCAGGAATTGCCATGAGGAAAGTAGTTCCCTCCCGTCCTTTCTCTCCCTGTGGGAATAATAGGTGTTGACTGCCTTTTTAGGTTATGATTTCTGCGTGTGAATCTGTGTTTTTTTTTTCAATTGGAAAAATCGTCATAATTTTGGTGCTGGTTGTTGGGGATTAGGTTTGTGGTGATGGTTGGAGATAATGCACTCTGTGGCGAAGGGGCTAGCCAGTAGGGCGGAAATAAGGCACAACAGCGGTGGAGATGGTGACTCTACCGCAGTAAGTCTTGCCGTAGTAAGGTTGAGAAGGTTTTGTTGGATGTTTGCAGTCAGTGCTTGAATTCTCAATTTTCTGCTTTCCTGTTTTTTCAATATGTTATTGAGAGAGGTGAGTGGGAAAAGTAGATGGTGGGATATGAGGCATCTTACTAGCCAGGGGGCTAGCTCGTAGGATGGAAATAGGGCACAACAACAACGGAGATGGTGGCTGTGCTGCAGTAAGTCTTGCCGGAGTGAGGTAAAGAGGACTGTTGGGGGGTCGGGGGTTCTGAGTCGTTCGTTCTTAGCCGAAGCCAGGTAATGACCCTGGTATCTCAAAAAAAGGAGGGAAGGGGGGGGAGCTAGAACTGGCGGATGGAAGGCAGTAAGGGGGCTCTTAACAGAGGAAGGTCGTTGGTTAAGGTAAGTAGGTAGAAAAATGATGCTGGGACGACACAGGCCGGTGCTGGAGCTTTTGCTCTGTGACCCAGGGCGAGCTTGGGGCCTGTGGAGTTATGCCGAGGGTGGAAGGCATAACCAGACCGTTCAACGTAGTCGGCGCCGGGGTATTAACCCTGTAACCTGTGTCAGGGGCGTGCCGCTAAGGGAAATGTCCAGGGAGGAAGGCACTTCCTGTCCGTCAGAACTAGGTTGGTCAGTACTCGGGAAGGTTGTGGTGCCTTGTTACCCTAGTAGAAGGGGGTATGAGATCAAGTGAGTTCTGGTACGAGGACTGAAAACCTGGACCGACGTTCCGTCTATTGAGGGGGGGATTTGTGGATAGTAGGTGTTTCAGTTTTGACCCCCCAGCTCTCATGTTTTCCAAGCTTTTTCAGTTTTTTTCTGAATTTTAGCCTATCTCATGAGGAAAGTTTTGAGAATGCTTTAGGATTCTGGGCACTTCTTGCAACTCATTTTAGGTTTTTCTAATGCTGTTATATTCATGGATCTGCGGTTTTTTTATGCCAGAACGATGCTGGCCGGAGCTGGGGGGTTACCCTGTAACCTGTTGATAGCAGGAGCGAGAGGCCTGGTAGAGAGATCTGGGGAGGCCTTGGGCCGGGCATTCTAAGGGAAAACAAAGGTTTGCTGTCGGTACGATGCTGGTCGGAGCTGGGGTGAGTTGCGTTGCCCTGTAACCTAGCAGGATGGGGCATGCGGCCTGGGAAAGTTCGGCAGGGAATAAGACTTTTTTTAATATTTTTTGTATTTTATGGGAACAAAGCTCCAATCTATTCGTGGGGAGCAGCACGTGCTGGGAACTGGGCCCAGCTTCCCATATGGAAATTTACATATAATTTTGAAGATTGAGATACCGGGCCCATTACCCGGCTTTGGCTCAGAAAAAAACGAAGCTACTTAGAAAATGACTACGACAAACTTCAGAAGTTCAGAATATGAACAGAATTCAGAAAACTACTCAGAACCCCCCCCCATCCATCCACTTTACCTCACTCCAGCAAGACTTACTGCAGCAGAGCCACCATCTCTGCTGCTGCTATGCCCTATAAGACAGTGTTAGAAGATTTTAGAATGTTTTGTTGGGGATTCCAGGGATTTGGAGCATTCAAAGGGCTTCTGTCTTGCCGTTTTGACTTAGTAAGTGCTGCTTGAGTAGCCTAGCAATAGGTTAGCAGTTACCCTTGTCTTTTCCTAAATTTTCTAGAATCTCTTCAAAGTTCTCAGATTGTTCCTAGCCGAAGCCAGGCAATGGCCCCAGTATTTCATATCATTTGTATAATTCTATATGGGACGCTGGGCCCGGTTCCCAGCACGTGCTGCTCCCCACGAATAGACTGGAGCATTTCCCCCCCCCCAAAAAAAAAACAACAACTAAAAAACAAAACAAAACAAAAAAGATGGGGAAGGAAAGGGGAATAAAGAACAACAGCAACAATGAGCTTGACTGATGGGGAATGGGACTGCTAGTAGGCGCCTCCCAAGGGGGCTGAAGAGGCACACCCAATGGGCTTCACACATGCTCAGATCATAATTAATGTTGTAAAAAAGGGACACTTTGGACCCAGTTTCCAGCAGGTGCACCTCCCCACCAATAGACGGAGCAACTGGAGGACCTTGTAGGAGGGGATGCTCATATCACCCTTCCTAATAGGAACCCCGGTAGTTTTCCAAAAAAGATTAAAAAAAAAGGGGCAAGTACGTTGGAATCACACCCAAGGTTCAGAATAGGCAACTCTAGCAGTTCCTGAAATTATGGTGCAAAAAAGGCGACCCTAAATCTGCCAAGCGCCCGTGTGGGTAACGACTGGTGGAGTTTTAGACCCCCGCTAAACTTGCACATTTCGAAACTCACACCATGACACCAGCACCACTTTGTCTTTTGTTGCCTATTTCAAACTAAAAGTGTGTCACAGCCACAGTTCCCCCCCCAAAGAAAAGAAAAAGAAAAAAGGGGTAACTTCCATAGAGTCACAAAAAGGAGTTATAATTGCACAATGGGGCAAGATACAGTTTGCAACTGCACTTAGGGCACCCTACCCGGCCAGAAAGCTGGGTTGTAGACATTGCCGGAATTGCAATTCGAAACTGTTTCTTGGTCCATAGTGCAAAAATAACTCACATTTGTGACTCCCACGTAGCTTCCCCCCCAAAAAAGGTATAGAGGTTATCCTCCCCAGAGGCCCAACCCTGGTAGAGAGCGACTGGGTGGGGGTGCGTGGGGAACAGTTGGAAATTTGAAGCGTTATTAGCCACACAAAGTCCTGGTGATCCTGTTCCAAGCAGACACAAGAGGTCACCTCGCCAGGTTCACACCAGACTGTGTATGATGGGTGGAAAGGATTCCGAACCAAGCGTATAGAATCAGGGTGCTCCAGATAAAACACAGTTGGCAACCTTACAGCTGAAGGACCTCCACTCGTTAGGAGTGACGGCATGGTGCCAGTCGTGCTTATCTGCCTTCCCCTCTCGCGAGTACAACGAGACAATAGAGCATGTCTTCATGCAATGTGCAGGGGTGGTCCTCACCTGGCGCTGATGGGATCGTATCTAGCGACAGTTGCGCATGAACACGTGACCCTGGGACTGGCGGGCGATCCTGTGCGGGCATTCGATGGCCCAAACTTACAACTTCGCCGCTAATATGTTCGAATTAGCCCGACAGTTCTGTGGGTGCTGTGGTGGCACCGCTCTACGTCATGATACACAGTAAAGGCGGCACACATCAGGGGGGGGGAGATGGGTGACAAGATCAAGAGCTTCATTGAAACGGCAATCACCACTCAATGGGCAAGGGTAAAAGAGAACCACCGGAAACATCTGACACGTCGTGCGGACCTCTTCAGGACCATCACTAACTTCTGCATGGATCGGTTGGGCGGGGAAAGGGCCCGGGAGGCTGGGTAGCCGCGTTAGAATGAACTGGTTGGCATTAGGGCAACCTGCAGGACCCTGAAAGATGCCGGAAGGATTATGAAGTTCAAAATGTGGGTGGAGATTGACGCATCCATGCCACTGCGGCCACTGATCCGTTCCCACCGCCCGAGGGTGCCCTGGTGGAACCCAGCTGGTTCGGGCGGGTCCTGAATTAGTCACTCAGTTATATAGCAGGCCAGGTGGTGCCCTCCAGTCTGCCCCTCTGGAGGCACCTGAGTTTCCAGTTTCGTGGGCCTCAGATTCTCTATCCTTCATGGAATGTCCTTGATTGTGCTCAGCCGAAAGCTGGGTATTGGCCCTGGTATTTTCTCTGTGATGTACATTTTTTATAAGGGACGCTTGGCCCGGTTCCCAGCACCTGATGCTCCCCACGAATAGATTGGAGCATCCAAAAAAACAAACAAACAAAGAGAGATGTTGAAAGCGCTCTATTAAACCGACGACACCAATTATTCAAGAGTAAATCATTCCAAACGAGAAATCTCTGAGATAAAGCTATACACTAGTCGGATACTTCCGTAACAAAGTACAAAACAATGCACCAAGTACTGTGACTGCTGATATGTCTCGAAAGATTACACTATACTGCTCAGATCTCTGACCTCCATCTCCAGATAAGTCTTTTTACAGTTTTTAAGTCTTTTTACAGTTTTGAATTGCAATTCAGGCAATGTATACAACCCAACTTTCTGGCCAGGTAGGGTGCCCGAAGTGCAATTGCAAACTGTGTCTTGCCCCATAGTGCAATTATAACTCCTTTTTGTGACTCTACTGAAGTTACCCCTTTTTTCTTTTCTTGGAAAAAAAAAAGAAAAAAAAAGGATCTGGCGGAGTTGGTGTTCCGAATACCACTCCTCTGCCTATGTGTCCCACAGATCTCCCACTTTGGTTACTCCCCTTTTGACCCCCGAGGCCCATGGCGGTCACGAACACCCTCGAGTCCCCTACCTGTCGGTGATCCAGAGGCAGTGGGCAGGGGGGCGTGTCCGGAAGAGGGAGGCGTCACCAGTCCTTCAGCAGCTGGGCCCAAAAGGGGTCTCTTTTCAGATCGTCCCTGGCGGCTGCTCGATCCGGATGGGTGAGGGGAGGCTTTGAACATCTCATATGTAAGATGGTCCATATGCTTGCTTGAAGCTAGTATGTAACATACTGAGATCTATGTTTGATTGCCTTTGGGATGACTGCATGGCCACAGTCTGCTTTCTCCTCCTTCGCACATCGCTGAATAACCAATCTGGCTAACACCGAGTCCCCTGCGAAAGGGGTTGGGGGTAGCACGATGCCTTTTGTTTTTAAAAAAAAACATCTGCTGGGGTGTATTACCGGGGTTGGTATGAGCGTTGCCCTTTACTATGCCCCCCCCCCCCCCCAGGTGGCTCCATTCTATTGGTGGGGAGCTCCACCTGCTGGAAACTGGGTCCAGCGTGACTTGTTATGTACAGATGCAAGCACTGGGATAATTCCTGTACAGTAACTTACGGTTGTCCTGCCTGCACCTACCACAATCATATCTCCCCAATCCTGTTCCGAAGCTTCTGCAGAAGGATCTGCTACCGCGTCAGAAGGATCTGCTACCACCTCTTCAGTCTTTTGCTGACCGCCATAATGGAAATATTATCGCTCTCAAGGCTCCTTTTGTCCACCTGTAAACCACCAGTACTTGGCCCAGCTATCGGCCGTGGAAAAAAAAAGAGTAGAAACGTTTCTAGGGACGCTGAGCCCGGTTCTCAGCATATTTGGTTCGGTCACTCCGGGTAGACTGTGAGGACCCCGGCCTCGATCTTCCTTTTGATAATATCAGCCTTGGGCACTGGGTCCGTTTAAAAAAAAAAGTCGGATGAATTTGGGCGCTCCTGTAGTAGCCTGTACGTTTCCTAAAATCGTGGCGCGTTAACGGGCACGACTCTAGGAAGTACTGGTGGTTAAACTTCAAAGTTTTAACCACCGGTTCACACGAGGCTGAGTTGACGAAGCTACCTTCCAAGTCTCACGAGCCTGCAAATGCTCCCTTTCAAAGTGGCCTGCCTCTTTCGCTACCAGCCCAGGCCCGAATAGCAATGCTCTTACAGGGTAAGAGCACTACGTAGGTTCACATGAACAGGTGGTTTAACTGTGGCATTTCTTATGCTGACTTAGTTCCTCTGGTTCATCAAACCTCAGCCTCTGTAGCACCCCGCCAGAACGCTACCTAGTTGCACCAGCACACACTGCGGGTGAACCAGTCCACTGCCTCCCATAGTGCTAAGTCTTACAATCAGGCCTGGCCGCAGTTGCATGAGTAAGGAGCGGCTGGTACCTAGCGATTATTGACCGTGAGACTCAAGCTAAGCCATTACAATTGAAGTCGGCTTTTTTTTTTTGGTTTTTTCAACATCCCTTGGGGTGCTAGGGGTGTTGATAAGAGCAATTGCCCCTAGCCCCTAAGAGAGACTCCGTCTACTCTTCAAATCGGAGATAAGTAGGGGACCCATCTCAGTGAGCAGCTGAGAGCATTGGCTCGGACATAGCCATAATCAACGGACCCTCTGACATCACTGCAATGTAATACCACCTAGTAGCTGCAGGGAGCCGAAAAGCCCTCCTTGCCCAATGGTCCTAGCTCAGTTGGTACACCCGTGAACTGTTGAAATACAGGCCCCAATCTAAATCCGGATGCAATCAGATGAACAGAATAAATTCCTTACCTGAATCTGAACTGGGCACAGAGACCGGAGGAGGACTTCAACATTTCCATGCTGGGACTGCACTTGGTAATTGTCATATATATCACGGAGCTACGCTGGACGGCTGTGGACCAACAAGAGGCACAAATATCTCAGACACAGGTTAAAGATTGAAAGAGGGACGGGAAAAGCCTGCAGAACATGACTCAGGGGTCCCAAGTTTTGATAGGGGCTGTTCACTGACGGGTTGTTCAGACTTGAGTATAATGCATCATTTGGTGGCCACCTCTATCTTCGCTCCCTCAATATAAACGGGTTGGCTTCGGCAGGCCCCAGAAAGCAAAGGGCCATCTGGGAGCGGTTGCGGGGAGGGGAAGGAAAAGACTGGCCTGATGTCATCTGTCTCCGAGAAACACATCTCATGGACACAGACGAGTACAACGATGGCCATGAAGAAAGTCCAGTTGATGTAGCTTAGTGGTTAGAGCACCGGTTGGAAATGCGCATTATGGTATGAGGTTGCGGGTTCAAAACTCAATTGCAATCTAGCGTATGGACACCTGCAGGGCGTTAGAATGACGCACGGCTGGACACATAGACGCAAGGGTGTTGTATGCTGGTCTAGACTTCACGTTGGTTGCTTGGTGTTGTTGGCTTTGGTCACTCTGATGATCTCCCCCAGCCTATCCACTTCCTTTTTCTTTTTTTTGTTTAACACATCGGCGGAGGGGATGGTGGGGGCGCTGATAAGAGCAGACACCCCTCCCATTCCGCATCATAATGGCTCCATTCCATTGGTGGGGAGCTGCACCTGCTGGAAATCGGGTCCAGCGTCCCTTAACATTCACTGCAGGAAGCCATGATTATAGCAGTTTCAGTTGTAGGCTGTAATTAATGGGCACTGGGCAGCATTGATCGCCCTCCACAGAGGGGATTAACTGCCCATCGATTTTAACAGCTCAGCCACACGATGCCTGGTCAGGATGACCTTTGGTCCAAACTTTTACCACTGAGTGCAGCTCCTCCATAGATCAGCATCATTCTAGCACTGGGCTGACAGGAGCGCTGCGCCCTGCTGGGTTGGCACTCTCACACGGGCAGTCCTGTGGCGCCCTATAGCTTGGAAACATGCGAGCGTGAAGTGGCAGCTGGGTATGACGTGGGCAGTTTTGTCGTGACGGCGCCTTGGTGATGGGGTAGTGATGAGGTAGAGATCGGACAGCGGGAGGGCAGGAGGATGGAGCGTGACTCCTGCCTTTTGAAAGCACTTCAGTGCCATCTCCAGCTTTGCGCTTCATCTAGTGGTGTTACAGGTTAGCACGTTGGGTGAAGGGGAACTTGCCTTCGAGAGGAGGTGGGTCTCCTTGAGAAGTTCAGCCTTCTTATGGCTTTTGCTCCTTGGTCTGTGTAGTGTTGTGGTAGGCGGTTGGTATGACGCGGACGGAAAGGAGGAGCGCGTGCTTACGTGGAGCGGGAGGAGGATTGGAGGCGATATCGAGTGCGTTGATTTCGGTTTTTGTATACATCTCTATCATCTGCGGCACTCTCGCTGATCACCACCAGCACCAGCATCGGTGTCATCATCATTAGAGTGCTGCTCGTCACCATCATCATCAACAGGCGTGATTTGACAGCATCATCACAGAAATGGTTTGTCATCATCATCAGGGCGCTGCTCGTCATCACCATCATCAGCATCAGGGTACTGCTCGTCATCATCATCAAGGTGTATGTCTTCACTCCTGTTCGGCGGTAATATTATCACTATTATCAAGGAGCCATGCACCAGGGGCGCTGCTCGTCACTCATTGTTGTATCTCCATCGTCAAATATCTCTCCATCATACAGCACGGTTGGCAAAGCTTGACGTCATCATAGGACGTTGCTCATCATCATCATCATCATCATCATCATCATCATCATCATCATCATCATCATCATTAGGTTATCATCTAAGGTGCTCGTCATCACACCATCATCATCTTGTAGTCATCATAGGGCGTCGTGCGTCATCATCATCATCATCATCATCATCATCATCATCATCATCATCATCATCATCATCATCGTTGCTGACATCACCATCAACATCATCATTATTATGATGATCATCATCAGTGCGTCATCAATATCATCAACATCATCATCATCTTCATCATCATCATCATCATTATCGACATCACCATCATCATCGCTATCATCATTATCATCATCATCATCATCATCATCAGTTTGTAATCATAGGGGTCGTTGGTCCTGCTCTTTGGTATGATCATCATCATCATTCCATTTTCATTCTCATCATTATCATCATCTTGTTTTCATTAGATGTTGCTCTGCATCAGCAAGTGAGTTGGTTGTCACCATCATTCTCATTATCATAATCTTCAGGGTGCTGTCCATCGTCATCAACAAAATCCAACAAAATCCAAGCAAATGATATTTTGGTAAGTGTGTCATCAATAACTGTGGTCGGCTGGATCGGATTGTTCCCGGAGGGCTGAACGGTGGGAAGAGGGTGGGGGGAGCTCTATCCTGTAGGGGCATCGCGAGGTGGGGGGTGAATGTCTCAAAGAGGGTAGGGGCGGAGTAGGGGGTTGCCTTATTCTGGAGCAAGGACTGTGTGTGGGTCAACATCAGTCGCTGCGGAGGCGGAAATGGGCAAGGGGCGGGGGGGCATGCTTTAGGTGGGAACTGCGTGCTCCTGGGGAAATGGGGAGAGAGGATTGGTCCTATATTGGGGCCGAGGGAGAGTGGGTGACTCTCCTCGGCGGAGGCAGTGTAGGGCTGAGGGGGGAGGGGTAGGGGGAGGGAGGGGCGATCTCTCTCGAATAAATCTGTCACCCACTTTACTATAGCTTTCCATTTGGTTGCCTCTCGAGGAGGTTGTAGGAATAGGTGTTATCTGGTAAGCCAGATGTGATCCTGCGAGGGGTGGTCAAAAAGTCGGTGGCCCTCGAAGACCGATGCTGGAGCAACGCTGGCCGGAGCCGGAGCCAGGTGGCGCAACTCTATGACCTAGCTTAGTGGGGGCGTGAGGCTTGGTAGAGAGCTCTGGGGGACTGTTTGCGGGGCCAGTCCCAGTGGTCATCGGGGGTCGTAACTGGAGCAATGCAGGCTGGTGCTGGAGCAAGGTGGTGCAACTCTGTAACCTAACCTGATGGGAGCATGAGGCCTGGAAGAGCTTCGGTTCGTGCTGAAATTAGCCATGCTGGTGCTGGTCGTAGGTGGATTGAATAGGTTTCACCTATCTAATTTGTGATGGGGAGGCTTTTTGACACACATATTCTATTGACTTGGTAGAGTCCCAGAAAAAAAAAAAAAGTCGGTTGTTCTTATGAATGTCTTAGGACTTTAGGGTTTCTTAGGAATCCATCGTAGGCGGTTTCGATGCTGTTATACTCAATGATCTGTGGTCGTTCGATGCCAGAACGACACTGGCGGGTGCTGGGGTGTTGCCCTGTAACCTGCTGATGCAGGAGCGTGAGGCCTGGTAGAGAGATCTGGGGATGCTTTGGGGTGGGCATCCCAAGGGACGACCAAGGGTTGCTGCTGGCATGACGCTGGTCGGAGCTGGGGCGAGTTGTGTTGCCCTGTAACCCAGCAGGGTGGGGGCGTGAGACTTGGAAGAGCTCAACAGGGAGTAAGACGGTGTTGGGAAGTCTTAGAAGGGTTTGTCAGAGAACCTGAGGGTTGTGAGCATTCGTAGGACCTCTGTGGCAGCCTATTGCATGAGTAGTTCCTTAATAGACCATTAGATATTCACAGACCGATCTTAGCCGAAGTCGGGTAATGGCCCCGGTATCTCAAAGGATCTCAAATTTTCTCAATGATCTGTACAATTCGATATGGGACGCTGGGCCCGGTTCCCAACACGTGCTGCTCCCCACGAATAGACTGGAGCATTTGTTTGAAAAAAAAAAAAGAAGAAAAAAAAAAAAACAGCTCAGCCACACAACCCTTCTACAGTCCTGCACCCTAAGCGGTTCCACCACGTCCCTGCCACATGGCAGCATTACAATCAGCAACCACCCTTCCTTCGAGAGTGAACTCCCCAGGCCCCCTCCTAACCCGAGAGCACTCCCAGAGGCGAACGCCCCTCAATCCATAAAACCCTGATCCTGGATGCTCCTTGCTATTCTCAGATGCTTCTAGTTCATTCTATGGTGTGTGACGAGCTTAATTGATACATGGATCCTGCTAACTAACAGGCACCCGTGACTCCCCTCCCCGGCGACTGCAGGCCAACCCACCTATGTGGTTTTGTATTTAACCCATCAACCAATCATTGTCCATTGTGTATGTCACTGTGCGAGGGGAGAGGTAGTCAAAGTTGAAAAGAGTCACTCCTGTCACACTGGATCGAATATTATCATGACGATGTAGAGCACCCACTCACATAGGCGTTGTTGATATTATTTCAATTTCCATCCGAGAGCTGCTCTTTTCCGGTATCTTCATATCATCCTAATTATCTCTTGGTCATCCCCCAGCCCCAAGACTTGCACAAAACCCTAGGTTAGTGTCCTCGGTTAGCAGCATACAACTGCGTTTCTAAAATTTTAACAGGCGTCATTGTGCACTTACGGGAGGGACGGTGAACTAATGAGGCGGGAGGCAAAGTGCAAATCGGTCCTCGCCTGGAAAGCAAGGGGGAAATCAGGAAATCACTCCACAAGGAATTTCCTTCTCCCTACCCGACCACCACACACCATTAGCCAGCTCCTAATTTCGCCCACCCATCACCCCAAATCCCTCGTAACCACACTACCCCCATCCAACACGACCCTCGAACCCTCATCGACCCAATCCTGAGCAACAACCCTAAAA
Source organism: Chara braunii (assembly GCA_003427395.1). Classification (NCBI taxonomy): domain Eukaryota; kingdom Viridiplantae; phylum Streptophyta; class Charophyceae; order Charales; family Characeae; genus Chara; species Chara braunii. The sequence continues at coordinate 20,977 of BFEA01000823.1, read as the reverse complement.
AAATCCAATCGAAAAAGAAACACCGGATCACCCCGTTGTCAACATTTCGAAGATCACATAAGAAGGCCGCCATGGCACCTAGCAGAGGAGGGGTGCAGGGTAAACCCTTTCTGCTAAACATGTCACCCACAGTGCACTTACCTTGGGATCGGTGCCCTTTACTCGCCCTGCAGACTGTTAGAAGAGCAGGCTCCCCACCTTGCCCGTTGTTGCCTAATCGCAGGGCAGAGTGCCGGTCTAATTGAGGTAGTTGGACCTCCTTGATATTCATCATTACAACGTTCTGGGAGGCTGCAACGTTTGTCAAACCATACTCCTCGTCAGGGTAACCCTTCCATTGAACGAGATACTCGAGGCAGGGAGGGTCACCATCAGTCATACGCCGGAACGCGATATCAGAGATGACAAACTCCTCGTGACCCTCAATGATGATGCGAGAGGGGCGAGGGTAAGGTCGACCGTGGAACTCAGGGGGAGACCGTCTGAAGGGGCGCAGTAGAGATACATGAAACACATCATGTAGGTTAGTGTGATACATGGAATCGGGGAACTTCAATTTGAAGCTCACCGGACAGTTAGGTCCGACGGGTGTAAGAATGATGCATGGTCCGATATATCGACCTCTGAATTTCTGAAGCGTGTCAGCTTCGGGCTGGAAGTGGCGTGCGTCGATAAGAACCTCGTCGCCAACTTTGAAGGGATGGTTGATGCGAGAGCGGTTGACGTGAGTCGCCATACGAGTCTGGGAGTTAGCAATGCTCTCTCGAGCCTTGCTAAGAAGGGCATCCATCTCCTTTACCCAGTCGTCGAGTGCTGGGCATTTTGTGTCGGGATGGATCTGAGATGGACGGAGAAGATCAGATGGGACACAAGGGTGATATCCCAAGTCACAATAGGAGGGGGACGTGCCAGTGGCAGGAGAAATAACGTGGTTGTAAGCGATCTCTGCTTGAGCAAGATGCAGATCCCAATCAGAGTCATTCTCAACAAACTTATTGAGGATACTCCCAAAGGTTTTGTTGGTGACCTCAATCTGTCCATCTGACTGGGGTGATAGGAGGAGGAGAAGCGGAGCTCGGAGCCATAGATCTCATGGAGTCCACGCCAGAAGTGAAAAGTCAAGTGGGGATCGCGATCAGAGACGATGCTAGTGGGAAGACTGTGATGAATGGCAATGCGGTTAAAGTATAGGGAGGCGATGTCTTTGGCAGAACTAGCATACTTGCAAGGGAGGAAGTAAGCATGCTTAGTCAACCGGCATACAACGACGAAGATGGCATCGTGGCCTTGTAGGGTAGGGGACGGAGAGGACCGATGAAGTCCATGGAGACAGAAGTCCAACACTGAGTAGGAATGGGTAAAGAGTTGAAGAAGACCGTAGGGGTGGTGGTTGGGAATGTTGGCCTCCTGGCAGATCCTGCAGGTGCGGACGTACTCCTTAGTGAAGGGACGACGGTACTCCCAGTAGTAATGGCGGTATAGGCGGTCAAGTGTCTTGAAGACACCGAGGTGACCGGCAACGCGCTGGTCGTAACTCGTGACACTCAGCGACGGCCCGAACGCGGAGCTGGCCAGTAGAGGGGATACATAAGCGGGGAGTACGAGTACCTTGGCGACCAAGCCAATATAGGAGTCCAGAGGGATCGAGCTGGAAGTAAGGGACGAGCTTGCCAGCCTGTAGGTCAGCGTAGATGAACTGAAACTCAGGGCACTGGGTGTATCATGATGCGCGACGGTACTCATCCAGAAAGGCAGGGTGGATGGTGAGAGCTGAAATAGCAGATAACTGACGATCCTCGCACTGAAGGTCGGGGCGGCAGGATAAGGCATCTGCGCCGCGATTGCTTTCGCCGGAAATCTTCTTGATGGTGAAGTCGAACTCTGAGAGGTCACGCCACCAACGAACCTGACGAGAAGTGAGCTTAGGCTTCGTCTGGAAGGCGGCGATGACAGAGTTGTCCGTCAAAACGGTGAAAGTGTGACCGTGCAAGTGATGACGCCACTTCTTAACAACGCAGACCAGCGCAAGGACCTCGCGCTCGTCGGCAGTATAGTTACGCTCAGCGAGAAGTAGCTGTCGAGATAGATAAGCAACATGACACTTTCCATCGTGAGACTCGACTGTACCGTCATCAGCGACGTCAGGATCACTGGATTTCAACATGATTTCAACAGTTTACCTACAGGTTTTCAACACATGGGGGAGAAAATAAACAGTTGATGAACTGTTTGTAAACAGTTGAAAAAGGGTCAAACGATGATATCCCTTGCGATCATTGTTTGTAGATATAGGTTAATGGGCTTCATGATTATCAACATGAACATGATGATAACCAGTTAATAAATTGATTATAATCTGATGTTATACACAAAGGTCCCCATTCAACTTCGGTGTTAACACACCGCTTTTTTTCTGTTGATGCGTGACGGTACTCATCCAGAAAGGCGGGGTGGATGGTGGGAGCTGAAATAGCAGATAGCTGACGATCCTCGCACTAAAGGTCGGGGCGGCGGGATAAGGCATCTGCGCCACGATTGCTTTCACCGGAAATCTTCTTGATGGTGAAGTCGAACTCTGAGAGGTCATGCCACCAACAAACCTGACGAGAAGTGAGCTTAGGCTTCGTCTGGAAGGCGGTGAGGACAGAGTTGTCCGTCAAAACGGAGTGTGACCGTGCAAGTGATAACGCCACTTCTTAACAACGTAGACCAGCGCAAGGACCTCGTGCTCGTCGACAGTATAGTTACGCTCAGCGGGAAGTAGCTGTCGAGATAGATAAGCAACCTGACACTTTCCATCGCGAGACTCGACTGTACCGTCATCAGCGACGTAAGGAATATAAGGTGGTGGGGCCCCTAAGGGGGTGGACTCGATGGGTGCAAGATGAGCCCGAGTTGCTGGAGGTGGAGGAGGGAAGCGAGGAATGCGAGGGAGGCGGAACTATGTGGAATCGGGAGAAGTAGAAGGGGTTAGGTAGATTTGGGAGAGAACAACTCCAATAGTGAAGTCGGGCGCGTCGGTGGTGACGATGAATGAACGCGAGTAGTCGGGTAAGTGTAAGACAGGAGACGACGTGACAAGTCGCTTGAGAGAGCGGAAGGCATCCTCGTGAGTTGGGGTCCAATGAAAAGGTAGACGTCCGTGGGTCAGAGGGTAACCTGAAAAGAATACTGTGCGTAGTTTTTGAGAAAAGGACCATAGTAGTTGGTCAAACCAAGAAAACTACGCAAGGCGGGGAGGGATGTAGTGGTAGGCCAATCGACGATGGTCTGGATCTTCGAGTCGTCCATGTGGAGGCTGTGCTCGGATAACTCATGCCCGAGGAAGTCGACTTTGGGTTGAGCAAAGCTGCATTTGAAAAGTTTCGCATAAAACCCGTGGTCGCGTAATCGCTGCAGGACAGTGCGAAAATGGGTCAGGTGATCCTCTAGGGTGCGACTGTAGATCAGGATGTCGTCAATATAGACTAGAACAGAGTTCTCAAGAAGGTCTTGGAACATCGTGTTCATAACCGTTTGGAAAGTAGTCGAGGCATTATGAAGACCGAAAGGCATAACGGTGAACTTGTAGTGCTCGAAACGAGAATAGAAAGCGGTCTTGGGCTGGTCCTCCTCGGCTATGCGGATCTGGTGATATCCGCTACGAAGATCGATCTTCGTGAAGAAATGGTGGCCAACAAGGAGGTCAAACAGGTCATCCACGCGGGGCATGGGATAACTGTTTTTGACCGTGTAGTGGTTGAGACCGCGGTAGTCGATACAGAGACGAAGAGTATCGTCCTTCTTGTGATTGAACTTTCCTGCCCTTTGTACACACCGCCGTCGTTCCTGCCGATTGAAAGGTCTGGTGAACTGCTTGATCAGAATGCTCTCTGTTGTTGCCGTTGGGGGGTGTTGTGTGAAGCTCATTGAACCTTATTATTTGGAAGGAAGGAGGAAATACACAGAAAAAGAAGAAGAAGAAGAAGGGGAGGAGGTGGAAGAGATAGAGTAAGAGGAAGAACCTGGAAGGATGCGTAGAGGGAGAGAGAGAAAAGGGAGAGAGAGAAAGAGGAATAAAGAGAGAGGACAGATAGGCAGATGCAAACAGTCAGACGGTCAGACAGACACAGACTAACAGTCAGACAGACACAAACCGACAGACAGACAGACAAACATACAAACAGACAAATACAGATTGGACAGACAAACGGAACATATGTAGACACTGTGTGGCAGACACGTGCACAGTGAAACACACACATACACAGTGAAAAACATAGTCACAGTGAAAAGGACACAGTGAAACACACGCATACACAGTGGGACAGACACGAACAGAGTGAAACACACGCATACACAGTGAAACAAATACAGACACTGTGACACACAGACACAATGGAACAGACGGTGACACTGTGACACACACAGTGAGCTACACAGATACAAAGTGCACGATGACACAGATACACAGCAACGTGGTGACGCACTCAGCGATAGTGAAAAAGACACATAACCAATGTGACATACACAGAGATACATAGTGCATTGTGACACACACGGAGAAAGACACATACACCGAGAGTGAGACAAAAAGCGAGATAAAGAGAAAGAAAGAAAGAGATACGTACCTGGTGTGTGAAAGGTCGACTATGGTATTGATGTCATGCACATTGGTCTTCAAAGTCGAAGTGAGCATGTTGCGTGAATACGAATGTAGAAGGATAGGCAAGTAGTGTAGGTTGGGTGAGGGGCGCTAGACAGAGAGGAGCTACATTGGATACTGTGTTGGTGTGGCCTGGGGGCTTGAACATTGGCTAAAGAGCTTATTGTATTGCTCATATTTGGATTGAATCTCGGTGCATTTGTGCTCTCTACTTGTACGTAACTACTTTGACACGTGTGTGATTTTGCAGCTTGACTTTCAATATATCATTCTCACTCATATTCCTTGCATATATGCCTTTCATATTTTATTTATTTATTTATTTATTTTATTATAGTCGTGAGTTGGTCGAAAACCGATGTGTCACGGGTAAGCTGTGTTGTCCGCATCCAATTGGGTGAGCGGTGTCGGTGCGAATACCCTTACAATGGTATCCGCCCTGGTTTTTGCAAGCGACATAAAATAAGTCTAAATTTAAAAATTGAAGTATACCGCATGAGTCGCGCGACTGATGGTTGACTAAAACAAAGAGTGTGTGGGCGCGCAGACTTGAGGCACGCGTGATCCTTTTTTGTTGATGATTGAAGAGTCGGCGTAATCGCCGGCCATGATTTTTTTTATTTATTACTGATTAAACTAGGATTAGAAAGGTTTTATTTTTTTGATTGGTGCATTTACTTGTGACTTGCGCGTGCATACGGAGGACGACATCGACGGCGGCATGATTCAGTATAGTCGCGCGGTGGGCGCGGAGGTTGGCGGTCGACAGTTTGGTCGATAGGCCGATGTGAGGGGTTAAAACGTCTCGGTAGATTGGCGCGTCGCGTGGTGTCCGTTTATTTAGGCTTCCGTCAGAACTAGACCCAGCCTTGGGCCTAGCGCTATTGGTTACAGTATCGGACTTTCGTCAAGGAGATTCAGGGATCGAGGTCGAGCGGCGATGGTGCGGGAGCATTAGAGTGGCGCGAGGGGCCCGGCGGGGCTATCACCCTTGGTTTCGCCGTCGGCGGCGTCGGAGCGGTGCTGGCAGTTAAAAAGTCATAAATATTTTTATTTTACTATCGTATCCTTATTCTGCTCCGGCGTTCTTTGACTTAGACGTGATGACGGGTCAAGAAGCCATCACGACAGTCGAGGACCTTAAGCGCGTGCCTTGATTTGATGGATATGGGGATTTCGGTGTGTTTGGGACACCGATGAGCCTTCTTTATTTTCGTCCGTGCGTAGGAGTGGTGGGGCCCGTGGCCGTGGCTTTCCCCACTTGGCTACGGGCGCACGGCCTGCAAACCGCTACTTGCCGTAAGAGGCTCGAGTGTGAGCACGCCCGCCGGGACCCGAAGAGGAGCGGGTTGTGCTTGGGTGGAGCGGCGCAGGGCACTGTGAAAGAGCACACCGGGGCGCACTGTTTGGACTGCACCCACGGAATTCTTTTTATCCCGGGTTGTGAAATCTCAGACCGACATTTGCTACTACCACCAGGACCGGGCCAGGCCCATTCAGACCCGTGCCTAGGCCTGTAACAGGTCGACGCCTGCGACACAATGTTCGACAGAATGTGTGGGGCTTGCCCGCTGGGAGTCCGAGGGGGTAGGGAGCCTCGCCTAAGAGGAACGGGCCAGGGTAAACTCGGTGGAGGCCCGTAGCAGCACCGTGTGAGTCGCACGACGGACTCCAATATAGGGACGGAAGACTAATCGAACCGCCTAATAGCTGGTTCCGCCGGTGTTTCTCTCAGACACCATCGGGGTGCTGTAGTTGGGCTCGGCAGGGCGGTGTTTGCTCTAGCGCAGTGAGCCGCACCGGGCTGCGTTGAGCAGAGGAGTAACGGGCGGTGGGTTCGGCCGGGCAGCGAGGTGCAGCAGCGGGCCGAGCGGTAGAGCAGCGGGCGACGAGCACTAGTGAAAAGTGACGGGGCGGCAAGGGGAGGCGTGCCCAGTGGGGTGTACCCGGACGGGAGGTTGTGTGGGGTGCCTGCGGAGTGCTAGCGGGGCTGGCCGGGCAGCGCTGAGCGATAGAGGGCGGAGCGACAACGATGCAGAAGACGAGCGGGGAGACGAAGGCTCAGAGGAGGGGGGGATGAACCTCGACTGCACGTAGCGCCGAAGGCGTGCAAATAAGGGCAGGGCGCAGAGATGGGGAAAGGAGCATGGTGAGGCAAGGCGGACAGGCAGTTGGCAGGGAGGCAACGGGGACATGGCGAGCTTAGGCGAGGAGGGGTGTTGGATACTAATAGCGTAGAAGAGCGGAGCGCTGGGGAGTGAAGAAGCCGGTGGAGGCGAGCGAGAGGGCGAAGTGGTAGGATAGGGAGTACAGAGGTAGTGTGGAGAAATGAGTGAACCTGGACTCTAAATCGCGCCAGGTACAGATTGAACTGGAGATGGCGGAAGCAAGTCGGACGCAGCCAGTATGGCCTAGCTCTCTCGATCCTTAAAGGAATCGAGGGAGGTAAGAGGCAACCCCGGGATTAGAGAAAAGGTTGGCAAAAACGGAGGTTAGTGAAGAAGACAGTGCGCGGAGTGATGGCGGAGAGCAACGAAGAGGAAGGGTGAAAATGTGATGAGTCCGTAATTTCTTGACCGTTTTCGACGAACCAAGACCCGTTCCGGAGGTTTTAGGCCGGGGCGAACATGATTGAGAAGTCAAATTAGGGAGGGAGTAAGTGGAATTGGAGTCAGTAAGGAGTAGAGGTGCGTGAAGAGAGGATATGGCGGAAAAAGAAGTGATGGTGATAGAGAAATCGAGATTTCACTCGATTCTTGATAGAATCGAGTGAGGGAGGATGGCATCTCAACACTTTAAGGTTGGGGCGAACGTAAGGGTGATGTCAGCTTTGGAAATGGGTTAGTAAATTAGGAGTTAGTCGGGGAATAGGCTGCGCGTGAGGGAAGAGAAGCAGGACCAGAATGAACTTTTCCACGTTTTAGCGGAAGATTCGTTCTGATTTTGCTTAACAGCGAAAGGCCGCAACTCTCAAATTTCGGCTTGGAGTTCCGCGGACGGACGAGTGGGTAGCTGAAGGCGGAACTGGGACTAAGGTGGTGGATTCGACAGTTCGAGGTGAAGAGGCTGCGCACAAAAGGGGGGTGAATCTCTCCCGTTTCTTGCGGGAGATACAGTCGATTTTTGTCCGGCTTAATGACAGAAGAAGTGCGGGGGGGGGCGAGGCAATGAGGTTGGAGACTTACCTGGTAGGGGGCCGCTCGGTTCGGGATGTCTGTGTTGCCTGTAGGTAGCGACAACCCCTGGCTCAGTGGACAGCAGTCTGCGGGGTCTAATCATGATGTGGGATGGCCATGTGATGATTTACCCCGTGTTGGAAATGTGGACGTCCTTGACCGGGCTCTGCCGCTGCACTGCTGCTCGTGTCCCCTTTTACTTCACATGAGATTCTTTGCAGAGTGATGTGCGTATTGTGCGGTGTAGCCGTGTTGCTGCTATTGCCATATGCTTTGCTGCTTCGCTGTAGTGGCTGCCGTGGTTGATGCTTGTGCGCCTGTGGGTTGGTTGCCTGACTGCTGGTGCCATGTGCCCCGCTGTTGCCCCTGCCACGGGTTGTACTGCGTTGAAGTTGTTCGTGGCTCATCAGGTGGGAGGAGGCAGCGATTGTGTTGATTGCGCACGACCGCCCGGGCTTGGGCTGGTTGATGTGGTGTGTTGCTACGGTGTCTTTCGTTGCTGCACACATTGTTGAACACGCTGACGCATTAACGTTTACTGCCATTGCCACTGCATTTGAGTTCTGTGCGATTGCAGCAAAGTGCTGGACTTTGCTGAGTATGGTTACTAGACATTGCTGTTGTGCATCAATGCTGAGCGAACTGGTTTAACCATCGAAGAGCAACTTTTCAGGCAACGTAGCGGCAGACCGGTCAAAGGCCGACAACACAATGAGTTGGAAAAAGGGGGGTTAGGCTTTGTAGAGGGGGTTACCATCGCGAATTGAAGGGTCGTCAGAAGGGTCAATTCTTAACAGTTTGACTTCGGTCCGTTCCACGGCTACGTATTCTGGCTGCCATTGCGGGGCCGTCAGGCGATTGAAGGTATCAAGGCCCTCTCCTGGGAGTTGAGTCGGTCTCTTTCTTGTATCTCCAGCGTCTGAAACCCCTCCTTCTACCCTTCTAACTCTCAGTCTAATCCTGTTCTGAGAGGAAGGCGACAGGCGGGATTGCAACCCGTAGGACCGCAGCAAGGCCTACGTGGGAGGTCACCCCACCGATTGCGGGAGCTCTGCCGGAACTCAGGAGGAGTTCTGGAGGCAGGGAACTGAAAGGTGACCATTGCTCTCCCTCTATAAACCCAAATTATATCCCCTATCTGTATCACTCTTATGAGTTGATTGAGTATACTGCATGCAGTTATACTTTGACTTTGGGTTTGATCTTTAGGACACAAATCATTCTAAGTAAAGGAACATATGTATAATGGCAGTTTCAGTTTCTTTGTTTGTCTGAAAGCAGATTGTACAAAGGGTTGCATCAGGGGGAAGGTTGGGAGGAAGACAGCTTTGCTTGCGCTTAAACGAGACTTATGGGGTCAGGCATTGTTTCTAAGATGAATGGTCTGACTGCTGTGTTTTGTTTTGTTTTCTGAAGGACCAAGCATTGTTTCTAAGACGAATGACTTGGTTGCTGTGTTTCTTTAATTGTGTCAGGCATTGTTTCTAAGATGAATGACCTGACTGTTTATTTTGTGGGGTTGGTTATGCAAGCTTGAGGACCAGACTTTGTTTCTAAGATGAATGGTCTGGTCGCCGTTTATTTCTGGGTGGTTTCTGAACAACCTCTAGGTTTAACTCAGGGTGCTCTGCCTATTTTTTTTGTGATGAGAAAAAGGGGTCGAACTTTGTTTCTAAGATGAATGACTCAACTCTTTTGTTTGTTTTATTCTGAGGGAGTAATTTTCGTTGAGGACAAAGCATGTTCCATAAGATTGGATGGCTTTGGACTCATGTGCACACACATGGATCAAAGAGAAATGAACCCGGCGGAGGACCAGACATGTTCCATAAGATTGGATGGCCTGACCCAATGCCTCGCACATGTTGGAACCCAAAAAGGTTATAATTTGACTATATATTTTTACTATTCTATTTAAGAACAGGCTGTTCAGACAGGGTTCCATAAGATTGGGTGGTCTGACTATAATTTATCATAAACTTGAAGAGAGTATAATTAGGAATATAATTGAGGGTAACTTTGGGCAGGCTGAGCTTTGTTTCTAAGATGAATGACTCAGTCATATGCTCAACTTTTGAACATTGAGTTAAGAGAGGTATATATAACTTGGGTATTAAACAGTTCAAGCCGACTAAGCATTGTTTCTAAGATGAATGGTTTAGCCATGTGCCCAAAGGAAGAGAGAAGTAGTTGTGCAACCTGTTCGTGTATACTTAATGGTTGAGTCAAGCATGTTCCATAAGATTGGATGGTCTGACTTCACGCCTTATGTAAGCTGGGTACAAAGGGCTAAAACATTGAAAGGCTATGAACTATTGTTTGCTAAGTTGACTTGGGGATGGTGAGAGTACTTACCTTTGTGATTTGGCCTGCATGTGACTGAGTGAGACTACTACTTGGTCTGAGTTTCAGTTTGATAGGTAGTTGCTTTAGTCGCTCGCCACGTGCTAGAGTTATAGGAGTTAGTTAAAATTCCTGCATTTTCTGAGCTAAGTTTTTTTACTTAGATTAATTCTCACATTTTCTGGGATCTTTTATTATACTCGGCTTTGTATAAATTTTGGTAAGCTACTTTCTCTACGTGAAGTGCTACCGAAATTTCTGCATATCCAAGGAGTTAGTCAAATTCTGATTTTTCAAAGTTCAACTTGTCTAAAATTCATATATGGGTTAGTAAAAAATTGGAAAGTCTCCTTTTCTAAAGGGAATGCTGCCAAAATTTTTGCTAATTCAGGGAGTTAGACAAAATTGGGCTTTGGAAAGTTAAAGGCTATTTCTGTTTTCATATTCGGACTGATATAAATTCTGAAAAGACACCTTTCCTACGGGAAGCGCTGCCGAATTTTTTTTAGTTGAAAGGAGATAGATTATATTTTGACAGGTGGGGATTCTGGCGATCCACTCTGTATAGGGGAGATTATGCCAGGGTCTACCTTTGCTTTGGGCGCTGCTTAAAGGTAGATCTAGGCTTAGTCAATTAGAAGGATCTTGGGTGAGAATCTGTTATGGAGTTGTATTCTCCGTACACTTATGATTTTAGCTTGCGGATTGACCTTTCTTGTATTACAGGTCTTCTCGATCGATTGATTAAGGATCTGGACTAGATTCAGGTGATCCTACAAGGACAATTTTATGTTATCATTGATAACACGCCGGTTGCCGAATAGTCGATTACCGATTCAACTCCAATCCACTCTTGTCACTCAACCTAAAGGCTTTAGCCCTATGGTTTGAATTATTTCATTGTGTTTTCACCCGGACTTTATTGAATGACCATTTAACAAAAGTACTGAGTATTTATTTTGGGGAGTTGCACAAAAGTGAGGTTTGTATGGTTAAAGCAAGGGGTATGAGCATAGAAAATGGTTGAAGTTGACCGCGTGTAGTGCGTGGACTTTTGTTGAATCTTTGATGTGATTGCATGTATGTTTGTGGTTCGGACTCTGGATGTGACTGTCTGCGATTACATACATATATGGTTGAGAGGAGTCCCACTGTGACTGTGAGAAGTGATCGTCCTATATAAATAAACCTTATGTGTATATTTATATGTGTCTTGGGTATGCGCGCGGCTTACTGTGATCGTGCGCAAGGGTTAACCAGAATTATGACTTGAGAGAAAAGGAAGACTCTCTTTTATCCTTAGCTTTTTAAAATTTTATACTTGGACGTTGTAGTTCGTGGCAGCCGTCAAAGTCAAACCCCTTGACTTATCTTCAGACCCTACATAAGGGAGCTGGTCTCTAGGGCGATAAGAGACAACTGCCACAACAGGTATGAACTTGTGTACCACCCACTCTCCGCAGGGTGCAGAAAAGAGTGTGGTTCTCAACCTCGCTTGGCGGTTGTCCAGCGTCGAGAGATTAACCCTCAAAGCGCGTTGTCGACCTGTAGAAGGGGTTTGTCGGCACGCCAACCCAATCCTATACCTCGCGCCGCGTCTGTCACCCGCGGGAGGGTTGGTCGGGGCTCTTGTAACCTGCAAAATCCACCACTGTGTCATATATGAATCCTAGACCTGAACCGGACCACTCACAAAACTGCAGTTTGAACGAGGAAATTGTTTTATTCCGTCAATAAAGTTCGGCGCAGACGCGCTACCACCCTATCCCAAGGCAACCCCCCTGACGCTAGTCCCGGGATCCAATTTGTCTTGAGACTGAACGTGGCGGGTTTCTTTGCCGGGCTCCACGATCAAAGGTTGTCGTTGATGCTGGTCCCGTCTGTTCCACGATTCTTGTTAAAGCACTTCTGTTGTCTGATCTCTCTGGTCTGATCTGGCCTGATTTTGGGTGGTCTGGTCGTGCCTGGTCTGATTTGGTCTGATCTGACCTGGTCTAGGCTGGTTCGGTCTGACTTGATGCAGTCTGGTCTGTCCGTTCCGGGGCCCGTCTGGTCTGTTATGTTTCGGCCTTGGTCTGTTCTGTTCCTCTTTAGGCCAGGTTTGTTCTGATCTGGTCCCGGTCTGATCTGGTCTCAACCCGATCTTGTCTGTTCTGAGTCCGATCTGATCTGGTTTCGTCTAGTCCTATCTGTTCTCAGCCCAGTCTTGTCCGATCTGTTCCGAGTCCGGTCCGTTCCGGTTTCGTCTGGTCTGATCTGTTCTTGACCCTGTCTTGTCTGTTCTGTTCTGAATCCGGTCTGTTCTAGTTTCCTCTGGTCTGGTCCGTTCTGATCTGGTTCGGGCCGGTCTGGTCTGATCCGGGTCCCTCCAGTCCAATCTGATGACTGCAATTCCTCTTTGCTATCTGCAGTCTGCCGTTGGCAGCATTACTGTGACTTACGGTTTACGTATCCCGTTGATGCCCACTGTTATCTACCATTGTTGTGTCTGGTTCCCTATTCCAATTGCACAGTCAGGTTTGCTTTGACATGCGGATCACCGAGTAGTAACCACAATGCGTCGGCATCCGTCGGAACCATACCAATGGTTTGTCTTGATTGAGCGGTCGGATTCCCCCATCTGCTCATCCCACACCACTCGAGTCACTCCGCGGAGTCAAGTTGCAGTCCAGCTCAACAGGCATGCAAGTTCGTTTCCTTAGTTGTCGTTTCACAGGAAGGTAGATAGAGAAAGTAGGACCCTCGTTTATCCATTCCCGCGCGTTTGGCCCGTTTTCTTGGTGCGCTTTCGTGGGATGGCAGATAGGGACAGTGGGAGTCTCAATAATCCATTAATTGTGGGTTCGTTCCCAGCCGATACCTCCAAGCCCGTCCCTTTAGTTGTAGTTTAGCGAGATGATAGATGGGTGGGAGTCTCTTCATCCATTCGCGCGCGTGCCCCTATCTTGTGCTTCTTGCATCTAGTGCTCGGGAGCTCTCCCTCTCGCTCCCTCTCTCTCTCTCCTACACCCGCGCATCTGTGTCGTGCACGAATCTAGACTCGACAGGGGCAACATTCATGCACCTCCAACGGTGCGAATCTGGACATCCCTGCGTCCGGGTACACGCATCTTTGCGCTCGAGCTCGTGCTCTTGCACCCCTCTCTTCCCTTTATCTCTCTCTCTCTCTCTCTCTCTCTCTCTCTCTCTCTCTCTCTCTCTCTCTCTCTCTCTCTCTCTCTCTCTCTCTCTC
>BFEA01000822.1:535342-547031 GCA_003427395.1 Chara braunii | reverse complement strand
GCGTCAGTCAAGTCAAAATTGAATACATCATAGTACACAGTCTGTCTAGCCGAAGAAACCCTAACCAGCATTGATTACTCTTGTTTGGGAGGATTGACTGTCAGCTTGCCCTACCCTAGTTTTCCTCTCAGAAACCCTGTTGGTTCTGTCGACTAGGCATTGAAGCACAAAAGACTGGGAGAGATGTCCGTCAGTCTGAGACTAAGGCCTCAATTTGTCCTTTTCGGGTCTACATTCATTGTAGTTGTTGGAGTGGCCCATTTCTTCCAATTCAATTTGTTGTGTGTGACTGACACAATCTGTCCCTCTAGCAGCCATTCTCTCATGAAGATTCATCACCTGAGTGTGAGTCTTTCAGGTTGGCCTCTCGTTGCTGCCAGGACGCTTCTCCAATTGCATTGGATCTTTGTCTCCACCATCCTCAGCAGAAGAATCCACATTTCTTCCCTGGCCACTTCTGAACCCTCGATTGTACCCTGCTTGTCACACTGCTTGTCACACTTCTTGTCACACTGCTTGTCACACTGCTTGTCACACTGTTTGTCACACTGCTTGTCACACTGCTTGTCACACTGCTTGTTCGTGTGCTCGTTGTACTATTCCTCCTTCATAGACTGACTACGTGGTGTTCCGTTGCCTTGCTGCTGCGCCTGATGCCACTTTCCCAGATTAGCCCATTGTCCGTTATGGAGGCAATCTTGCCCTTTAACAGCCAGTTCCTCAGGAATGTACATCTTTTGACTGAGTGTTTTTCTGATCTGTGCATCATGGATGCGGATATCTTTTGCCACCTGCCCCAAATTTCAGTCTCCACCATGCTTATCAGAAGAGTCCACATTTCATCCCTTGACACCTCTGCTTCTTCATTTGTCCGTGTGCATCTGCATTTCCATATGACCCAGAGAGGAGCAGACTGAACCAGATTTCCTTGCTGCCTTTGCGATTCCTGGGAGTGTTAGATAGGAGTAGAATAGTTGGAGGAGAGATGTTTGGGGGTGGTGCTAAAAAGAGGATAGACTACAGGTCCAGAACTTCGTTCCAGATCCAGTTCGCTTCAGGACAATAGAGGAGGCAGTGGGGGGTATCTTCTGGTGTCTTGTTGTTGCACAGAACACAGAGTTCTGAGCTATCTGGGTCTGGGTCTGGGTCTGGGTCTGAGTGTTTCCTTCTTTTGTGGAGCCATTGACTAACTGGGACGGCTGTGTGAGCTAGGAGCCATTGCATGCTGCGGATTCTGACGGGCCTGATAAGAAAGTATTTGGTCCACGGAATGGTGAACGGGAGGGGACTAGATTCAGGATGTTTTGCCATTTGTTCATTAGCCTGGGATTCGGGTCTGTAGTCTTCAGCCCGAGGCCATAGCCGAATTTCACGTCGTATTCAGAAATCGTTCTTGATTTCCCTTTGGAGCCTTGTTCCTACATCCATTCCTTAGGGTCTAATTCCACGTATTTGGTCCACGGAATGGTGAACGGGGCGAAGGGGACTAGATTCAGGATGTTTTGCCATTCCTCTATTCGCCTGGGATTCCGGTCTGTAGCCTGCAGCCCGAGGTCATAGCCAAATTTGAAATTTCAGGTCGTATTCGGAAATCGTTCTTGATTTCCCTTTGGAAATTGGAGCTTTGTTTCCACATCCATTCCTTAGTGTCGAATTCCAGGTCCTCGATGCTCAGTTCTGGCTGGAATATGACCCATGGTCTGTTCTGGGAGACTCCGACCTTTCTGAGAAGGAAGGTTTCTAGCCGCTCTGCTTGAGGGACCTCATTCTGGATTTCCAGTTCCTGGAGACTGTGTGTTGGAGATGGGGTATGATAAGAAGCTGGATTGGTAGCTGGACGGATCTGATCTAGAGACAAATCGATAGGCTCTCGCGGGAGCCCTGACACTGTTGCATCCGGCAGGATTTAAAATGTGGGTTACATTTCTCAACTGGTATGAAATGACGTACCTCACGCCGCTCTTGCTCTTGCCAAGTACCGCCCATGCATGTACCTGCCCACAACAACTCAAATCACAGCAGCAACCATCCAACTGCAATCACTTCTAGACGCACATGGAGAATAGAACAGGAGAGAGAATAACCCAGCGCCTCCCCTCCCCTACAAAAGCGAGAATGACCCAACACCTCTGCGCTCCTACAAACGCCTGAAGGCGATCCACAAATTATTATCCCTGTCCAGTTGGGTGCGAAGTTTCACCTCCACCAAGGAACAACAACCAGAAAACCACCACCAACGGGCCTCACTCAGTTGGTATACCCATGAACTGCTGAAATAAAAGGGCTTTCCCAGAAGAAAAAATATAAAAAAACTGAAAAAAAGTTAAGAACTTTTAAAAAAGAAAAGAAAAGAAAAGAAATAAAGACCCTAGTTTGAATCCAGAATCCAGATGCTATCAGATGAAGCAAAGAAAAATAATTCAAAAAAAGAGAGAACGGAAACAGCCCGAACGCTGGCCAAGAATAGCCTCCCAAGTCCCTTCTCTTTTCTCTCTCTGGTATCTGTCCACCATGGCCCCCTTCCTGGGTGGCAACAGCCATGGTATAAAAAAAATAAGTACTTGCTGACTTTCTCGGAAGTTCTGCCCATTGACGGGCTAGTGTAATGTCTCTCCACTGCCCCCTGGAAGCCTACTCCCCCCCTTATCTGCCATAGCCTCCTAGCTTGCAGCAGCATCCCGTGCAAGCTGCTGCACAATGCACGAGTCTTCAAGCAAGCAGCAGTGAAGCAGTCAGCAGTGAAGCCGCCCAGCAGCCTCCCACCAAATGTTTCTTGGACTGGACTACTTTGTCTGGGCAGCATCCAGTGCAAGCTGCTGCACAATGCACGGGCCAGTTGGCTGAAAAACGGTCTCAGGACTGCTTGTTTTTGTCGAAATCTTGCCAGTCTGAGACTGTTTTTCAGCCAACTGGTACCAGTCCTGGAGAAAAGCCAGGCCCGTTTGTTGGGGCCCCAGTGCCGTCCGGATTTTTCCCAGGCTGGTGTACCTAGTAATTTCCACAGCCGGTGCTGCGCAGTTTCCAAGGCAGAGACCATGCAAGTTCCGCAGACAGTGACATGCCATCTCCGCTGCAGAGACCATGGAATTTCCACAGTCAGTGCCATGTAATTTCCAAGGCACTTTCCCAGCCTCTTTCTTGCACTTCCCCGAAGGTACCGGTACCTGAGCATTTTCGGCCCACCGGATTAGCGATATTGCAAGTAAGTCCCCGTAGCCATTTTGGCAGAATTATTGCCCTGAGAGTCTGTTACATGCCCAGCTGGGCGATGTATATGTAAAACCGCGGATCTGCAATGTGAGAAAAAGGACTGAATGGACAATGCAGTGCAAGTGGAATCTCAACAAGCAGTGTACATCCCGATACATACAAAATGGTGTTTTATAGCGCAGTGGAAGATTTAGATACAAGTCCTGACCTGACCGGGACTGACCTCTTTCACGTAGTACAAGATAGTGAAGCAGAATGCTAGAATACTAATGACTAGCCCAATCAATGTTTCAACGCAGACCAAACATACATCATGCTCATCACAAGGTGTGAAGGGGCCTGGCGCCATACACAGGAAAGAGGCGCCAGGTCCAGACATACACAGACGAAGAGGAGGGGATCAGACGAAGAAGAGGGAGGGGGAGATGGGAAAGTCGTCAACACCAAGTCTCGTTACAAGTCCCAAATAATCCCTCTTCAAAATGTCTGAAGTCCAACGTCGAGTCTGGATGCAAATGTCACCAAGCTCTCTCTCTCTCTCTCTCCCTCGTAGTCTGCTGATGCAGTGAAGCCAGATAGCGAGAGGGTGAGAAGGAGATGGTGGACTGAGAAGAGGAAGAAGAAGAACTATCTCTCTCATGTGCCAGGTACTAACCTGTGAAGGTAGCGCTGTGCTGCAGGTACCTCGAAGACGAAGCTGAGCAATGGCGCAGCAGGTAAGTCTCTCTCTGGCCTCCGCCCAATCTCTCTCTCTCTAGTACTACTTTAGCTCCTATGGCGCCTAGCGCTGAAGACTACTGCTAATGCTACTAGCGCCCAGCACTGAAGACTACTGCAAAATGCTGCCACTACTACTGCAGCGCTCCTCCAGAGTGCTGCTGCCGAATCCTGAAGACTACCTCCTGCCTCCTGAACTGCACGTGAAGTGCCTGGGAAGTACCTAGGAACTACCTGCCTGCCTGCAGGGCGGGCCAGTCCTATATAGCGCTGGCCCGTCCAGGAGGCTGCTCTTGCCAATGCCCGTGCCAGACCCTGGCGTTGAAGCTCAACCAGGGGTTGTCTTGAAAACAGGCCCGAAATGGCCTGTGCTAAAACCCTGGTTTGTTGCCTGAGTTTCAGGGCARGTCGAACYGATGAGGGCCCGDAAATGGCCCTCAGTTTYRGGCTRAAAACGCTCAGGGCCGGAAAGGCCCTGATTTAGCCTGAAACGACACAGGGCCTGTAGGCCCTTGTTTTCAGGCTTTCAGGCTGAAACGACACAGGGCCTGTAGGCCCTTGTTTTTAGGCTTTTGGCCTGAAAACGTCACGGGCCTGGAAATGGCCCGTGCCGCCTGTTGCAGGCGCAGCAAGCATGTAACAGAGTCTGCGACCATTTTTTTGCCAAAAACAGAAAGGAAAGACGAACAAACACATCTTGTTGAATAGAAAAAAAGGACCAAATGGGAATCGCACCAAACCACACAAACATAGAATACATACAAATATGGTACACTACTACACTCTCTAGTGCTACAAAACCTTAGGTTCTAGACTTCTAGTACAACAATTACATGTGTATGCCCCATTCAGTTTTTACCACATGCAGGTACAACAGCTACCCTTAAAACCTAACCCCCTAAACCCTAAACCCTTTTCGGTTCCTGCGGGATAAACCAGTCGTGTGTGAGTTTAAGCTACTCTGTATTTTGCTGAGTTCTGATTCTCTTGACCAGCAGGCTTTGTTTCTTGGAGAAGAAGGTTGAGGAGAGAGCAAGTGGCAATCAGCATAGCGACAGGGAAGTCTATGATGATTGGACCTCGGACACAAAACTGTGACGTGGAAGAAGGAAGAGGTAGAGGAAATGAAACGAAAAGCCAAAGGAAGAAGTGAACATCCCAAACCAGATATCCAACCCACCTCAAACATCAGTCCTGAGCATTGTCCAGGTGCAATGCATTGATGATATAGACTCAATGAATGGACACAGACAGAGAGAGATGGGCTGGAGAGAGAGAGAGAGAGAGAGAGAGAGAGAGAGAGAGAGAGAGAGAGAGAGAGAGAGAGAGAGAGAGAGAGAGAGAGAGAGAGACTAGGCAGTGAATACCGGATACTACAGTATATACTACCGGAAAGTAGCGGTCAAATCAACTTCTTGACAAGCGGCCAAAAAGTCGAACTACTGCAAAATCAACGTCCAAACAAACAGCTAGGCTAACCTTCCTGCCATCATTGCAAGGAAGACACAGCGGGCATGCCCACAGCAGGACTCCACTTGCACGCTTTCCTCTAAATGCAAACTCCATCGGTCAGTTCATGCCACCCCATTTGCCATGAGCTCGCGCACAGGACCCTTCCATTTTTGCCATGGACTCATGAAACCCGGTACTCATGCTTCATAACATACTGCCGACAGATTTAACAAAACAACAGTTACAACACCCATTTTGCAGCGGTGGGATTCCCAAACAACCTGTTAATTTGTGTTAAAGTTGTTAAACCACATTGGCCTGTCCCTTTTTTTTGTGTGTGGGGGGGGGGCTGGGTGATGAAAAGCCCACATACTTTGCCTTGTATACCACAAAAGCAGTTCCGACAACGGCCCCACCAATGAGGATGACTCCTCGATGTCTCGGCCCCTCACTCCCTTTCATAACAAGCTTGTCGCCATGACACCAAAACGCTTTCCTCTGATCTCCCGTTCAATCTGTCTATCTGCAGCTTGGATTATTGGCAACTTGTCCATCCTGAGACTTCTTCTCAGCACTCAGAGAATTGGCTTGTCAAAACATTCCTGGTAAGTGTCTACTATGCTCTCAGTCTAAACGGTTTTGAATCTCGGGGTTTGACTCTCCATTCCTTTGGTCGGCCATTGCTGCGATCTCTGCCTTCAAATTTCTGACCTCACCCTCCAGCGTCTGGACCCGCTGTGTATGCTCTTCTCTCAGTTCCTTCACTGCTTTCATGCGCTTCAGCTCCAATTCCTTTTCCAGCTTTTGGAGGCTCGCTGCATGCTCTTTTCTCATTTCATTCACTGCTTTCCTCCACTTCAGCTCCAAATTGGCCACCGCCTCCTCAATTCTCTTCTCGCACTCTGGTTTGCCATAGTCGGCTTTTTTGGCTTCCTTCTCCATAACTTCCATAACCCTTGTCTTTGATATCACCGCGGCTGATTCATCAACAACAGCCAAAGCCGTGTGTGTCCGGGGCCTTTTCACAGACACAGATGCTGTCTGCACCTCCTCTTCACTTTCCTCCACCGCGGCTGATTCATCAACAGCAGCAATTGGCGTGTGTTTCCGGGGCCTTTGCACAGAGACAGATGCCTTCTGCATCTCCTCTTCGCTTTCCTTGTTTCTTCCCTTCGTCACTATCTTCAGTACGAGGAACTCCCCCTTACAATCGAAAGCAATGACACGATTGGAGTTTTGGCAAGGAGCCATGCCTTTTACCTTAAACCTCTCACCAATTTCGTAGGATGCGAGAGGCTGATGGCTTGACTCATCCCAGACCCAATGTGACCATCGGATGATGCACCGAGGATGTAAGGCAAGTGTGAATGGAAGAAAGCTATCAGGAGATGAAACTGAAAATAGCCGAATCTCAATTTGGCCAACTCAACTCCCTTATTATAATCCCAGACTACTATACTGCCATGTCCCGCGGCTGGCCAATTGTCGTCATGACATGACAGAAGAATTGACTTCTCATGACTGCAAAAGGTAACTTTGGAGGCCCACGTGCCATAGTAATCTAAGAGGGTTTGAACACACGACCTGTTGCTTATGTGCCAAACCTGGATCGTGCCATTCCGAGCAACAGCTGCAAGGATATCCGAGTCTGTAGGATGGAAGGTCACTGCACGTATCCAATCATAATCATCACCAAAATCATCCTCCTCCTCATCATAATTGAGACCCTCAAACCTAACCATCTCCCATCCTTCGTCCCAATTCCACAAAGCCACATGTCTTTTGAATGAGCTCCATATATAGGACAAGCTAGGATGGACAGCAATTCCCAGCACGAGAATGACACCAGGATGTTCTAGAACTTCGAGGCAACGCAAGTTTTGAAGCCTCGATTTCGTAAACGCAGGTCTGCTTTTTGCCCATTGTCAGAATCCAATCTTTCTGTGGGATGAAATTTGCAAAAGAAGCATGATGCTCCTCAGGGACCACCCAGGACGTGACACGTGTTCCATTCTCGTAGTTCCACACTTCAAGACAACATACGCTACATCGAGGAATGCAGAGCACCCATGGCTGATGAGGATGCACATCAATCCAAACAACATCCACTCTGTTTTCTGAGCCGTCGGACACAGTCCATTCCATATCCAACAACAATTGGACCTCCTTGCCGCCACTACCACGAGGACAAGCAGCTCCACTAGAATTAGTCATTTTCCCCAAGACATGCCGCAAGATCGGATATACGGACACCTGCGCACCTGCTGGAGCTGCAATGTCAAAGAGTCAGTGAGCTCAATTAGTATCATGCAAGATAAAGCAAGTGAGAGGATAAAATCATAAAATTGCCACCGCAATTGTGAATGGCCATGCGTGCTCCGTGTGTGTGTGTGTGTGTGTGTGTGTGTGTGTGTGTGTGTGTGTGTGTGTGTGTGTGNGAGAGAGAGAGAGAGAGAGAGAGGTTTTATTTCTTCATCTTTTACTGTTAACGAAAAGGAAGAACAAGAAAAGAAGCAAGCAAGGGGAATTCCGACGGAGGCAAGGTAATGACCAGAAGCACGCAGAAGACCGTAGACGACAGCCGTTCACCATCTAGGATTTCGTAGATCATCCAAAACAGATTGAAGCAGAACAGGTTTGATCGCACCTGCCCCACTCTGTCTTTCACACATCAAATGTATTACGGTGTCGAACACCCACACTTCTCTCTCTCTCTCTCTCTCTCTCTCTCTCTCTCTCTCTCTCTCTCTCTCTCTCACACACACACACACACACACACACACACACACACACTCCACAACACACTCCTGATGAGTCGGTGAAATCCAATGAAACAATCTGGCACAGTCATGTTTTTTTTTTTTTTTTTGGGGGGGGGGGGGGGGGGTTAAGTTGTGTATAGCAACCATGACAACACACATCTACACAGGCACAGAGGAAGAAAACGGAGGCAGAACATGCACTTCGTGAAAACTCGACCGAAACGAAAGTTCATTTTGCCAAATTATGCGATACGTTTTTTTCGTAAACTAGTTTTGAGGATAAGATTTAGACGTTAGAACACAGTTAGCCCTGCGATCCATGTCTCACAACAACATATTAACACTGAATTCGTGAAAACCTAACATTTTTTTATAGAATGAAAGAGTAAAAGTCAAACATTTATTTTTGACACATAAAAGAGAGCGTTTTTAACTGTTTCCCGATAAAAAAGGCAAAAAACGGGCAAAAAGTCGAGCGATTCTCAAAATATGCAAGAAAATTCTTTCCAGCAAAGTCCATGTTATAAGACTATAAGTCGTTCTCACTAGATTAGCAAAAAGCATAGCTCAAACAAGACAATGTTTAAGGACTGCAAGGCGAACTCGAAAGAAGTTAAAAAAAAAGTTTCAGTGAATACTCATTTATAGAACTATAAGTTGTTTTCAGCAGTTTGGTAAAAACTAAGCTCTTTGAAAACTGGTTTTTTGAAATATAAATTAATACAAGTCCATTTTTAAGGTGGCTCCCTACAAGTTGGAAACACGCGAGCACAAAGTGGCGGCTAGGTATGACGTGGACAGTCTTGGCGTGTCGGCGCCTTGGTGATGGGGTTGTGATGAAGTAGCCTGCCTTTTGAAAGCACTTCGGTGCCATCTCCAGCTTTGCGCTTCATCCAGTGGTGTTAGAGGTTAGCACGTTGGGTGAAGGGGAACTTGCCTTCGACAGGAGGTGGGTCTCCTTGAGAAGTTCAGCCTTCTTATGGCTTCTGCTCCTTGGCCTGCGTAGTGTTGTGGTAGGCGGCTGGTATGACGTGGACGGAAAGGAGGAGCGCGTGCTTACATGGAGCGGGAGGAGGATTGGAGGCGATATCGAGTGCGGTGATTTCGTTTTTTTTGTATACATCTCTGTCATTGGCGGCACTCTCGCTGATCACCACCAGCACCAGCATCGGCGTCATTATCATTAGGGTGTTGCTCGTCACCATCATCAGTAACAGGGCGTGATTTGACATCATCTTCACGGTAATGCTTTGTCATCATCATCAGGTCACTGCTCGTCATCACCATCATCAACATCAGGGTACTGCTGGTCATCATCATCAAGGTGTATGTCTTCACTCCTGTTCGGCGCTAATGTCATTACTACTATCAAGGAGCCGCGCATCAGGGGAGCTGCTCGTCACTCATTGTTGTATCACCATCGTCAAATTTCTCTCCATCATATGACACAGGTGGCAAAACTTGACGTCATCATAGGGCTTTGCTCATCATTATCAGCATCATCATCATCATCATCATCATTATCATCATCTTTAGGTTATTATCCAAGGAGCTCGTCATCACATCATCATCATTTTGTAGTCATCATAGGGTGCTATGCGTCATCATCCTTACCATCATCATCATCATCATCATCATTACTCACATCACCATCATCATCATCATTATCAACATCACCATCATCATCGCTATCATCATTACTATCATCATCATCATCATCATCATCATCATCATCATCATCAGTTTGTAATCATAGGGGCTGTTGGTGCTGCTCTTTGGTAAGATCAGCATCATCTTTCCGCTTTCATCCTCATCCTCATCATCATCATCATCATCATCATAAACTTGTTTTTTAGATGTTGCTCTGCATCAGCAGGTGAGTTGGTTGTCACCATCATTCTCTTTATTATCGTTCGGGTGCTGTCCATCGTCACTAACAAAATCCAACAAAATCCAAGCAAATGATATTTTGGTAAGTGTGTCATCAATAACTATAGTCGGCTGGATCGGATTGTTCCCGGAGGGCTGAACGGTGGGAAGGGGGTGGGGGGAGTTCTATCCTGCAGGGGCATCGCAAGGTGGGGGGTGAATGCCTCAAAGAGGGTAGGGGCGGAGTAGGGGGTTGCCTTATTTTGGGGCAGGGACTGTGGGTGGGTCCATCAGTCCCTGCGGAGGCGGAAATGGGCAAGGGGCGGGGGGGCATGCTTTAGGTGGGAACCGCGTGCTCCTGGGGAAAGGGTGGGAGAGGATTGGTCCTATATTGGGGCCGAGGGAGAGTGAGTGACTCTCCTCGGCGGAGGCAATATAGGGCTGAGGGGGAAGGGGTAGGGGGAGGGAGGGGCGATCGCTCTCGAAGAAATCTATCATCCAGTTTACTATAGCTTTCCATTTGGTTGCCTCTCGAGGAGGTTGTAGGAATAGGTGAGGGAGGGGCGATTTCTCTCTAAGAAATCTATCATCCAGTTTACTATAGCTTTCCATTTGGTTGCCTCTCGAGGAGGTTGTAGGAATAGGTGTTATCTGGCACGCCATCTGTGATCCTGTGAGGGGTGGTTAAAAAGTCGGTGGCCCTCGAAGACCGATGCAGGAGCAACGCTGGCCAGAGCCAGAGCCAGGTGGCGCAACTCTGTGACCTAGCTTAATGGGGGCGTGAGGCTTGGTAGAGAGCTCTGGGGGGCTGTTTGCGGGGGCAGTCCCAGTGGTCATCGGGGGTCGTAACTGGCTGGCCGGTGCTGGAGCAAGGTGGTGCAACTCTGTAACCTAACCTGATGGGAGCACGAGGCCTGGATGAGCTTCGGTTCGCGCTAAAATTAACCATGCTGGTGGTGGTCGTAGGGGGATTGAATGGGTTTCACCTATCTGATTCGTGATGGGGAGGCTTATTGACACACATATTCTTTTGACTTGGTAGAGTTTGAATGGAAAAAACGTCAGTTGTTCTTATGAATGTCTTAGGACTTTAGGGTTTCTTAGCAACCCATCTTAGGCAGTTTTGATGCTGTTATCTGTGGCAGTTCGATGCCAGAACGACGCTGGCCGGTGCTGGGGTGTTGCCCTGTAACCTGCTGATGCAGGAGCGTGAGGCCTGGTCGAGAGATCTAGGCCTGGTCGAGAGATCTGGGGATGCTTTGGGGTGGGCATCCCAAGGGACGACCAAGGGTTGCTGCTGGGATGACGCTGGTCGGAGCTGGGGTGAGTTGTGTTGCCCTGTAACCCAGCAGGGTGGGGGCGTGAGGCCTGGAAGAACTCAGCAAGGAGTAAGACGGTGTTGGGAAGTCTTAGAAGGGTTTGTCAGGGAACCTGAGAGTAGTGAGCATTTGTAGGACTCTGTTTCACAGTTTGTTCTCAACCGAAGCCGGGTAATGGCCCCGGTATCTCAAATGACCTCAAAATACCTCAAATGTTCTAAATGATCTGTATAATTCGGTATGGGATGCTGGGCCCGGTTCCCAGCACGTGCTGCTCCCCACTAATAGACTGGAGCATTTGTTCAAGAAAAAAAAAAAAAAAAAAAAAAAATAAATGGTGATGTCCAGGCTGTAACAGAT
>BFEA01000822.1:467226-487559 GCA_003427395.1 Chara braunii | reverse complement strand
ATACCCCAACGGACTGACGGGACTGGACTGGACTGGCTGGTACCGACAGAGGTACCGGCCTGGACTGGCCTACCCCGAATATAACACAGGCCTGTGAGAACAGGCCAAGGGGCTGGTCTCACAGGCCAACCCGAGGTCCGCTACAAGGTTGCAGCATAGGTCCCACAGGTCGCAGCATAGGTCCCACAACGTTTAAAAAAAAAAAAAAAAAAAAGGGTCCCACAACGACTTTTTGCAGTTCGCAGCCAGGAGGCTGCGCTATACCGCTTGCAGCGAGAAAGTCTTTTTCAGGAAATATCTACTACGGCGAAAGGGGTTTATAGGGCAGTAACACGGGTAATTAAAGGGTCGCTGTCGGGGCAGAGACCGGTAGGCCGGGTGGTCACGAGTGCGGTTGGAGGGGGGCAGACCAGCAGTCACGAAAAGCGGTCGGCGGGCCGTTTTCATGGACAGCGGCCGGTTTTCCATTTCGGGCGGCGAGGGTGCGATTTTCGGATTGGTAAGGCCGGGCCAAAGTGGGTTTGGAGGTGTGCACAGCAGATGCTGTGCTGTCGTAGTAACGGATGCACTCGTTGTTTTTCCGGGGAGGAGTTGCTTGTGCTCGGAAGTTGACGATCGTTATTTTATTTGCTCTTTCCCGGGTCGACATTCTTTGGTTGTGGCCGTGAAGAAGCACTTGTGCAGAGCATCACTTGTCCAGAGCATGGAGGCATATAGGGTGAGGCCAGCAGTTTGCCCTCGACATCGGAAAGCGACAAACGAAAAAAAGGGTGAGGCCAGCAGTTTGCCCTCGACATCGGAAAGCGACAAACGAAAAAAAAACACAAAACACAACCAGGTTGTTGCAAAACCCGTGCTACTGTGAGTTTGCCCTCGGAGTGGAAAAACGAAATACGAAAAAAAACACAAAAAACAACCAGGTTGTTGCCGTGTTGAATTTCCTCTACCGCACATCTCTACGAACATGTCCACATTCACGCTTTCAGTTAACTCAATGCAGATAGCTCTTCAAAACCCAACTCTTGAGAACACCTGACAGCTCTTCAAAAATTTCCCCGTTCCAAGAGTGGTGTGCCCACGCCCGTTCTCAATCCTTTTCGTTCTGTGCGCTTCAAGCCCTGCCCGCCGGCCGGTCTCGCTCCCAAGTGGCTGCGCTTCCGCGCTTGCGCGGCACAGTGCTTTTGGGCCTCGTTCCACTACCCAAGACTTGAAAAATCTCAAGGGCAGCGCCGTTCCACTATGCCCTTGAGATGTGCTAATCACTATTGGAAAGTGATTAAGCTTCCCGCCTCAACAAAATCCCGCTCTGAAACTCGAGGGCGGCCGTAGGGTGCCCAGGCAACTTCGGCCAATTTTCAAGTCACCTCCCAGAGGTGACTTCAGTTTTCTTGGAAACGGCGCCAACATGCACCGCCAGGCAGCAGTTCAGCCCCCCTGTCCGCTCCTTTTCTTTTTTTTTTTTTGCCAATCGCGGGTGTCCTGGCCCAGCGATGGACCTGGGTTGTGAAAATTCCCTGACGAACAGGGGCGCACATTTTCCCGCTCCTTTTGGGAGCAGGAACTGCAGGGTGTAGTGGAACGCCGATGATCTCTAGTATTTTTTAATTACGTTTTGGCTCAAGGGCGCCCGTAGGGCTGCCCTTGAGATTTTTTTCAAGTCGCGGGTAGTGGGACGAGGCCCTTTCTTAGTTCTTACAAGCCGATGCCCGCCTGCGCCTCAGTCACACACCTCCTCCTCCCTGTTCTCTGCCGACGCCCCTCCGTCCTGCTCCACTATTCACCTCCTCCTCAGCCACCTCGTCTTCCCCGGATGCATTCTCCTCCTGACCCCCTCTTCGCCTCTGGCGTCTACGTGGCAAAGCAAAAAAAAGAAAACAGGCCTTTCACAGGGAAAAAACAAGGCTACCTTCTCAGTTCAGACCATGGGCCTCTCTCTACTGAACATTCCACCATAGGTATCTGGGCGGACTCGTGGCCAAGCCACGAAAGAAACAGCCAAAGTTCGGCACAACTCTAGCCTTGGCACAGCCAGGGGGTACAATGTGGGCTTGGCGTTCATGGGGCGTGGTTGATACTATGGGGCCTCGGCCCGCCCTTAGCACGGGTATGGTACGACTATGCGGGCTGGGCCGTATTATATTGCGTATGCAGCAAGTGGGTCGGATGCCACCATTGGACCAGGAGGAACCATGTGGGGTGGGTCATACTCTGTGGACTGGATGCTACTAACACACTCCCACAAAAGGAAAAAAGCACAGCCATGGTCGGAGAAAAAAAGGGAAAAAAAAAAACAAATGGCAAACATCAGGCATACTTGGGCCCTTGCCACGACCAGCTGGTACTATGGGGACTGAGAGGTATTATGGGGGCTGGGTGATACTATGTGGGTTGGGTTGTACTACATGGGGGTGGGTCATACCATGTCCACCGTGAGGTACTACGTGGGGTGGGTCATACAACGTGAACTAGGTGGCTCAACGTAGGCAGGGTGGTATTATGTAGCCTGGATGATACTAACCGGGTTGGGTGGCACTATCTGGGCTGGGTGATAGGGGTGGAGGAACACACGTCTTTTGCCTGGTCCAAAGGGAGGGGGACAAACGTCCGATCTCTGTTTCGAACAAGGGTCCGACGACGTTAGTAGACGTTTGTAGCAAAGCTCAGAATCTGAGTCAGAGGGCCGCAGTCTCACTGCTTTTTCTTTGAACTCCTCCTAGCCACGTGTCTGATAGTTAACCCTTGGGCTTGAAAGCGCTCCGTGTAGAGGTAACCGCTACACAGGCTGCGAGGCGAATGGGAAGATACTATCAGCCACGGGATGATGATCAGCTTGTTGAAACGAAGCAAGACGGAGTAGGGAGGGACATGGGTATCAACAATCACAAAACCGGAATTGACGAATCCCGAGCACCGTGCTTTGGAAGGGAAGTGATAAGGGTCACCTATCTTGGCGACGGCATCTCGTACGTCTCACTCACAACACGTTGTCGGGCGGCCGCAGACCGGTCGGCCACCCGACATACGAGGGATTCATCACTCAACCAAACGCCCGGTTAGGATTTGTCGGGTACTCTTGTCGGCGCCTTCGGGGAAAATTAGGGGTCATCAGAGGAACCTTGAATTAACCTGCGTCGGCCACAAGAACTAACCCTTAAAATTAATGAGATGAGCCGCTGCCTCTACCTCGCTTGGCGCTTGTGCTTTTCGTCTGTTCCGAGGCTATTCCCGAAGCAGCCAGCTGCCGGATGAGGGCACGGTAGTAGGCCTTGACGCGCCTCTTTTACCCTGAGCGATAAGCGGGGAAACGAGCCCTCAATTTTCATTAATTCTAATAACAAAATTAAAAATGAGTAAAAAAATTAAAAAAATAATAAAATGCAAGAAGACAGATGATTATTTATTATTTTATTAGATTTTGTCAGGATTTATCCTCGATGAATTCTAGCCAAAATTACCTATTTATCTAGGCTACCAGCCAGGCCGCCCGGGTCCCGGGTGGCCAGCCCGTGCAAGGACCAGGGAAGGTCCCAGACAAAAAAAAAAAAAAAAAAAAAAAAAAAAAAAAAAAAAAAAAAAAAAAAAAAAAAATCGGAAAAAACTATGTTATGCAGAAAAATAAACTGAACAACTTTTGCCTCAGGGTCACATCGAGATTTGGCACCAAATTTAGAATAAAAAACGAATTTTAAAAATTTTTATTTTTATTTTTATTGTTTTATTGTTTTTGGCCCGGCCGGGCAAGTGACCCCGGGCCACTCTGGTAGCCTAGCTATTTATCCTCCTTCATCGATTTCAACGAAAATTTTTTAATTATTGTTCCTCCCAGGATTCACCCGATTTCTCTGATTACTACCCCCGCTGTATTCCGGATGTTATTGAGTGAGCGGGACCGGTTTTCTGATTACGGCGAGATGGTTGATATGGTACTGTCACTGGCTCGACTTGGTGGATTGCTGCCATCCAATGCTACCATTTTGGTGTGTCCACTGGTTCGGCACAGGTAAGATACAGAGACTGCCCGATGCGGTTATTTCCTGATATGATACTGCAGCACAGTTCGGGACTGCTGCTGTTCACTATTTTGACATTGTTACGGCACACGGACGATTTGTTTTGGTTGGTACGCCAGTATGGATACTGACTTGGTTCAAGCACGGCATCTGTGCTATTTGGCGCGACGTTCAGCCCCTAGATCGGTACTTTCAGTTTGGTGCGGTGGTCTGGTTACTAGTAACTCCCGGCGGCACTGTAGTATTGTACCTGGTTCTTGGTATGGTCTGAGGATTTGGCACGTATACGACAATGTACGTCTGGTTCGGTATCTGGTCTGGGACCGGTGCTGGCTGCAGCGGTACAGTCACTGGTTGAGCATCTTCATGGTACTGATAAAATATACTGCGGTCTGAGCTCGTTATTTTGGTACGACCACTGAATGCAACGACGAATTTGATGGGTCTGTGGTACTAGTTCTGGTCACGACAGTTGACTCTAAAATCGAGACTGTCACAATGATTTCATGGCGGTTGAGGGTGCGGCTAAGGTAGTCCCCTTGGCTATTCTCTTTAGTTGCGCTCTCATGGTGACAGGTGTCGTTGGTGCTACGACCTGCGAATTGGCTTTATTCCCGGGCCTAGAGGCCCGAATGTTCCGCTGCGTGTTGCCATTTTCCAGGCCTGAAGCTTCAGTGCTACTTGTATCCTCGTTACCCACGGTCCAGTAAGAGGCTAGCGCCCTACTCTGCTAGCCTCCCACGTGGATAAAGAGAGGGACCAACGAGGCTGAAAGGAGATTTTTTTGGGGAGGAGGAAGTCAAGTACCAGGCATTCGCCGCTCACTAGGGGAGCACTCCAGGCGTGCACAGCGAACTGTCCATGAGTGCTCCCCACGCGCTCACGCACGCGCGCCTTGCCTCTATGCAGTGCCGTGCCCCCGTTCACCGTTCACGGAGTCTGTGAACGGAGCCAGTCATAGAGTTCACGGAGTTCACGACACGGGAGTTCATGGAGTTCACGGAGAGCGGTATTTTTTTTATTCTTATTTTTTTGGCTTTTTTTTTTTTTTTTTTTTTTTTTCGAGGGTGGGGGACATCGTAGGGTAACTCCCTATAATTTTTTCAATTTTTTTTTTCATGAATAATATTTTTTTTTAGTTAAAAACGAAAAAAACAAAACTCAACCAGCCAAAATAAGCATTTTCTTTTGCTATTTTGTAGGTCATTTCGATTTTTTTTTTTTTTTCAATGTCACCATGCTGTGGGGCTTGAGGCGAATGTACCTGGGGGCTGTCTCTTATACACATCTAGATGTGTATAAGAGACAGGGCGAATGTACCTGGGGGAGCCCCCCCCAAAAAAAAAAAAAAAAAAAGAAAAAGAAAAAACACCACTCTTTAATGGTCGGCCTGTTCACCGTGAACGGCCGTTCACAGAAAAAACACCAAATGAACGGTCGGTCACGTTCAAGTGACCGGTGCGGGTCACGTTCACGGGTCTGGCACTGCCTCTATGGCCTTCGAGAGGGGAAACGGCAGGTCGGAGATTCAAAATTCTTGTTAAGCGCCTACGGCCGTTGCTTCGTGGATTCCCAATTGAATGCTCTCGACAGGAATCACTCCCGCAAACATCCACAATTAAGGTTGCGAAATATCACCGAGAACGAGCACGGGTCGTGCAAGCGTGAAACGTTGCACGAGCAGATGAGAAAAGGGTCGAGAGATCATGCGGGGAAGAGGGAGAGAGCGAGTGTATTTGTGTGTGTAGGTGCACGGGAAAGAGGTGAGGCTGTGAAAGCTCGATTGGGAAAGAGAGGGAAGATCGAATTTCAAGTGAAGGCATACTCTATTTTGCTATTTCGTCCTCTAAACTGGTTCACCTGACAGCCAACGAGCCAAAGTTAAATCAGATTTGGGCCAGCGAGTTTGGGGGAGCGGGGATAAATCTTTGTGTACGAGCGTGAGTGCAGGGAACAAAAGATTGAAAGCGCGCATGTGACGCCTGGAAGCGACAGTCTATCGGGGCGAGGCAGAGGAGGCATTGGGAGAGTTGGTATATACAGAGAGCGAGAGGAGGTAGAACGAGGAGAGAGTGTTAAACCGCGCCCAAGTGGGAGGTGAATGAGAAAGAGAGGATTCGAGAATCACGATATTAAAAGCGGGAGAAATTAGTTGATGATGGGGACTGCTTTGGGGAGAGAGGGTGACGAGGGCTGCACCAGGGTATCATGAGAGGGATCTACAGGACGGTCCTCCTTTCTATTCCACAAGAGATGCTAGACGCCGACGACTTGGCTGCGAGCTTACTGGAGTGGAGCGAGTCGGAGTTCCAATAATATTCGACTGGTGGCCCCTGTCCAGCGGGCAGAAAGATCATCACACACTGAGGGGGACAATGTGAACTAAAACGGAAAAGTCAGCGGCGAAATCATTCGGGTGACTTTCGATTCGGGCCGACCCCGGCTCGCGTGCAGTGGTTGACCAATAAGGCTGCGATCTCGTCTAGTTAGAAGAGGGATGCGAAAGCTGTTGAATGTTGAATGACCGATCCAGACAAGCCGAGCTTGATCGAGAGAACGGGACTGAACTTCCAAGAAAGAAAGTTGGGTTTCTGACACAGTTCCGAGCGACATCTGGTTCAAGAGTCCTATCTCAGGTATTTATTTTTCATACCTTCAATCAAGGGGAATTGACATCAGTGACAATCCCTGATCATAATTCCAAGTTTGAAGGTAATCAGCTCACATCCGTAGCTTCCTGCCTTCCGATGATGAACCATTGGGACTGCACTTAGAACTAACGTTCCTGGCGCTAAACGAGTCTGTCCGAGTGTGATTGAATCTCACTAAGAGGCCGCTAACTGATGAAAAAAGTTGGGTAGAGCCTACAAGAAGGGTCGAGTGAGAGAGGAAAAAAAAAAAAAAAGGTAAAAGTTGAAGGGGAGATATTTTGTGAATCTATACCATTTTGACAGCTGATTCATTACTACGCTGAGCTCAGACTTACTTGAGATTCTGTTCACAGAGCTTGGTCTGAAATAAGGTTTTTGTTCCAACATTCTCACCCGACCGAGAATATGACTGGGTACATTCCAAACTGATCTGTGGAGACACAAGTAGGGGTTTGCCGGTAAGGAAAGGAGACAAACCTCGCGAGGAACGGGAAAAGGACCAGTGGCCGCATGTATAACCCCTTTTGGCATAGGGTTTTTGGCCTATATATTGACTGGTAACTTTAAACGGCGCGTACTTGTGATCTCTCGTTCGCTGTGTGCTAGAGTGGGGCGAAAAAGCGGACGTATCATTACGTCAAGTTCGTGTTTGTCCGAGAATCTGATAATAGAGCTTGGTTCGTGGAGAGACTAAGATCCTCCCTGCAAACCGACGCACAACAGCGTGCCGGGTCCTTTGGCAGTGTGAAAAGGGCTTCTGTCCCACCCACTCAGCGTGAGGCGACCCGAATCAAGCCCCATATTATGAACAGAAAGGTCGATAAATCTATGGTGGAGTGAACTCATTGTGATCTTTTGAACTCATCTTGGGCATAGTGAGCTAGGGTGAAAGGGCATTCCGCTGCTGCTCGGCCTTTAAAGGAGGATGATCAGATTTTGTTTGTTAACAGATGAGAATTACCAGCCTGGAAAGAGAAGAAGCACTTCGACTATCTGAACCTCTATTTTGCATATCGAAATAAAAGCATCGACTGAGTATTACTTGTGGTGCTGTTTTTGCGAAATTTATGAATTTTCCCTTCGAGCTAAGAACAATCACAGCCGTAACTCGGTTATTGGCAAGTTTCAAAAACCCCACAAGTCTAATCTGACCTTCTGTTAAACCCCTCCGTAAACAGCAGTCCAGTTCTATCATAGGCTGTATGGTGAAGCCGGTCACCGGCTTCGACTCAAAACTTTTGTCTGATGGGCGGGTGTGTCTTACATTTTCTCACTTTAATTCTCGTTCAAATCTACCCGTCGAAGGGACATTCTCATCTGATTATATAAGTGGGGGCGCGACAGGCGACACAAGCCACGCTTCCTTGTCCCGCTGCTGAGGACCTCGGAAGCGGGCGCAATGGGTGACAGACATTGTTGCCCCTGGCTTCAGCAGCGACAGGCGACCCCTCCCCGGGTTTCCTCACAGTGGTTCCTTGCGCTCCAAGGGACCTCGCGAGGATAAGGAAACTTTGGTTGGGGCCACAAGGACGCCACAAGGAATTTTATCGTTGCAATGGAACAGTGCTAATGAACTGTGTTGTGGTCTTAGTGACTGATTTCTCAGTCCTGGTGGCTTCTCTGGTTTCATAAATTGAACAGTGTGGCTAGGATCAGACCTACACTAGCAGGTCTCACCCGTTCTTTGACCTCTTCCGTTGCCAGTTTTTTTTTCCGGTTACGAGCACTGTATGTCTTTGGAGTGAAGACACGGACACTCAGTGCTCACAGAGGCTACATACATTACATTGAAAAATTTGCTGGAATGTTGAAAAAGAACAGCCACAAAGTTCAAGGTCATGAAACATGGTTCTGCACCCTGACGCATTTCGACCAGTTGCCGCACTGGTCATCTTCATTTCTCTCGTTCACTTTGATTCAATCACTTAATGACTCTCTTTCAGGCTTATTTTGCATATTAAGATGAGTCAACTTCCGCATCGCCTTTATTCCTTTACCCTTCTCATTCCTTATCCGAAATCTGATGTCACTTTGTTTTCCATGTAAGAGTACTCGGTCGGTTAACGATACCTTAAATCTTTTTTTTTTTTTTTTTTTTTTTTTTTTTTAATCCAACTGGCGCATGCTATCAGAGGTGATACGAGCATCCCCTGATGATAGGCTCCTACTAGTATGGCTCCATTCTATTGGTGGGGAGCTACACCTGTTGGAAACCGGGTCCAACGTCCCTTTAACAAAATAATAGTTGGTACCTCTTCACCCCCCTTTTAGGGACGCCAAATATTGTCTTTCTACACTAGCACCAGAAACTATTCATAGGTTCAAGAAAACCTAGCTGATCCAAACCATACCAGCTCAAAGGAACCAAGCACAAAGATGATAATGGGAATGAATCAGGGAAGTCTGATAATGGTTTTAGCGGGATCACAGGATCCACATTAGTCCAAACATGAAAATATAATTGATAGATCCTTCTGGATTCTGGTTGCCCCCCTTTCACCTTCGCTCTTTTCACTTCCTTACACTTTGTCACTCCCACCTTTCCTTCCTTGGTATCCCCCAGCCAGTCTCTGCTGAATTGTTGAATGTGACGGTCAATTTCTGATTGGATCGAAAGATGTTGAATCTTTTCTTTGACTTTATCCCATTGAGCCAATATCTCTGTTTGAATCTGTTGCTTTATTGAATCCGTGAATTCAGGGTCTTCCAACCTAACTCCTTCCATTTCATTCATACATCGCTTGTGCCAAAGAGCCCATAAGATTGCTCTCCTCCCAACTTGATAGAGATTTTGAGTGAAATCATCCAGCTGAGGGGGATTCCATGTTTCACATAGAAGGGTTTTCCAATCCCATGGCCAAGGGCATGAAGATGCTAGTTGACTCCAAATCCTATCCCACTATCTCCATAACCATATCGCACTGAGACACTGTAGAAAAATGTGTTCTATGGTTTCTGGAATTTCTCGTGATGGGAAGGTTGATGTACAGAACTTACACCATGGTAAGGCTAAACCTCTTTGTTCAAGGGTAGTTCTGTCAATTATCCAGTCATATGTTAGAAGACAGCGATGATCTATCTGTCATTGCAGCGAGGCTACCTTAGCCGGTTTGATCTTAATAGTTCTAAACCATTTAATAAGGCGCAGGGAATCCTTACTAATGTTCAGATGTCTCATCCATCGTTCCTCCACTTTATCCCTTATATGAAAAGATGGTCTCAGCATCCGATAAGTGGATTTAACTGTTAGTGTGCGTAGTGAACGAGTCCAAGTTCGTTTTCCACCTTTTGTTGTTCAGATCCATTGGGATGGGTCTAAGGCCAAATTGTCTATTGACTGATTTGGTCTGAATGCCAGCCATCTTTCCTTGTCCTTCAAGACTCTGATTCTGAAAATTTGGTCCATCTGGTACCAATTAGTCTCTTGTGGTTGCCTTGGAAACAGAAAATTTTGGTGATCTATCGAGAAAATAGAGGTTAATATCGTCAGATCATCTCCCAGCATGACCACATTCCCTATTTGCTGCTTATTATAAAAAAAAACTACCCAATCTCCCTTTTGAAAGTTCGACCCTTTTCTTAAAATTCTTACCCAATCTAATGGAATTGATTCATTGACAATTGTTGCGTCCAATGCTATCATTGAGTTTCTGCAATACCTAAGTTTGGGTTGGAGTTGGGCAGAGGTATACCAATCTTTTGTTTCTTTGTTTCATATGTCCTTTATTCTTAGGATCTCATTCTTAACCCATCCTCTCCAAGGAGAGTCCATGCAGTGTAACGTGCATCCATGTGAATTTGTAATAAATTTGTTATTGAACAATGGTTGGCGACAGACTTCATCCCATGTTTTTGTGGGACACTTATCCTGTAATGGTAATTTTCTCCATGTCTTAAGAAGGTTGGGCCAAAAAATATCCCTTTTTATATCTGTCATTGCAGCGTTTCTATCTGTTTCAAATTTTAATCTCATGTGCTGTTGCTAGCGAGACACCTCTTGGAATTGACCAACTTCTGTTCTCCAACCATATTATTGGATCAATATCATTTGGTACTTCAAGTGTCAATCTCGCTATCTGTTCTCATGTCAGGGTCTGCCAAGGAATCTGTGGGTTAAAGAGCAGTCTTTTAATCCATTGAATAGGAAGAGCCTGAGATTGCGTTTGTGGGTCCAAGATCCCTAATCCTCCTTTTGCTTTGGGCTGAATTAGTGTCTGTCATGCAACTCTGTTGATTACATTTTTGCATTCATAATTCCCCCTCCATAAGTATGTCGTGATTAATCTTTTCAGTGATTGGAGATTCTTCTTATCTAAAGGCCAGATAGCAAATTTATACCATAGAGATGCTAAGATCACATTATTTATCACAAGTGTTCTCCCAATTAGTGATGTTTGTTTGTCTTTCCACACTTCCATCTTGCTTAAGGCTGGCTCCGATATCCACTCATTGTTTGTTTGCGGTTTTCCTTTAGTCGATAGAGTAATCCCTAGGATCCTGATAGGAGATGACAGAGGAATCCAATGGATTCTGGGCTCCTCAGGTGGCCTCACCCCTTGGTGATGGATCCACCATCCTTGGGTCTTTGTAACCCAGTTAATCCTCATGTCTGATAGAGCACAAAATTTATCCATCAAACTTTTAGTAGCCCTCATGTTTTCCTCTAAATCATCTACCATAAGTGAGAGGTCATCCGCAAACAATGAGCAAATAGGAATGACCTCTTCAAGGATAAATGCAACCCTAATTCTTTTGATATCCTTATTTTTTCTTAAATTAGCCGCTAGGGCCTCCAACATAATGACGAAAAGAAAGGGTGCTATCGGGCTCCTTGTTTGACTGATCTCTCCAATGAAATTGGAGGAGCCAGATAACCATTTACCATTACTCTTGTTGTTGCCTCTGATTGTAATATATATATCCATTTCCTAAAGGAACTGCCAAAATTAAATTTCTCCATACACATATCTAGGAAGACCCAATCAAGATGGTCATATGCTTTTTCAAAATCTATTAAAATGAGGGCTGCATTTTGTTGGGATTGTCTAGAATTCTTGATTAATTCATTTACCAGTAGGATATTATTTTGTATATTTCTACCTGAGATGAAGCCTATTTGAGTGGGGTGTATGATATGTGTTGTAACCTTCATCAGTCTGTTTGATAGGGCCTTTGTCAAAAACTTATATGCAACTGTAAGGAGGATAATTGGTCTGTAATTGCGAATATTCGTTGAATCTCCTTT
Organism: Chara braunii; assembly: GCA_003427395.1. Lineage (NCBI taxonomy): Eukaryota > Viridiplantae > Streptophyta > Charophyceae > Charales > Characeae > Chara > Chara braunii. Next base: position 475,653 of record BFEA01000822.1, on the reverse strand, counting down.
CTTATACAGTAGGGTTAGTACTCCATGTCCCACTATTTCGCCCAATCTTCCTGTGGCCCAGACTTCTTGGTAGAAGTCCATCAGATCCTGAAAAATGGACCTCCCATAACTCTTTGGGGAGTCCATCTATACCTGGTGTTTTCTCTTCCTCCATCATCATAAGTGTTGTCCATATTTCCTCTTTTGTGATAGGTTTTTCTAAATTTTCTTTCTGAACAGTCGTGAGTGCTTTGTCAATTGGAAGAAGGAAATCCTGAATTTTTCTCTTTCTCTAGAGTGTGGGAAGATGTTTGCATTCTGAGGAAATTTTTTTAATATAAAATTCTCTTGCTATCCAGGTACAAGCAGCTGTAGAAGTTTGTAAGGTATACTGATCCTGTTGTGGATCCTCCGATGCTTCAATAATTGATCTTCCCTTACGTACTCTTGCTTTGGCGAAAAACCTCCCATCCATAACCCCTTCTGTGCTATGTTTAGCTAACTGTCCTCTGATTCTAATACCTTGCCATCTATTTTTCATATAGCTGAGCAGTTGATTCTCTATTTTATTTACTCTTTCTCTAATCAATAGTAAACGAGGATTATCTTCTTGTCCATCCTCTTCCTCCACTTGTTGTTGATTTTGTAGCTGTTGACGTTGTTGTCGTAGGTTAATTTCTTCAAGATGTCTCTGCGGTGCTAACATTTTGGAGTATTCATTGCATTTACGACCTAAGAACATGAGACCGTAGTTGAACCAGCGTATATCGTAGTTTATGATCTTCTTCTGGTCTTTCCAGTATGATCATGCATCTTGTAGATATGCTTTAAATTGGTCAATGTGCAGTAGGGAGGTGTTTAATTTGTAGAATCCTTTCCCTTTATCAGACTTTTTTTCCTAAAAGACAATATTATGACACACATCGCATGGTCAATACCCAGATAGACACTTCGCGGAAAATTTTATGCTATCTGTAGAGCTCCTTGAAGTTCCTCAGAGATTAGTATCAAGTCTATGCGGGATCTTGATGCTTTCGCTATCTGACTTTTCCTGAAGCAAGTGAAAGTACGTTTGGCTGGGTATGTGCGCCTGAATGAATCAAAAAGATTGAAGGACGAACATAGTTCTTCGATTATTTGTTCATCAGATTCAATATAAGCTAGACAAGAGGAGGGGATTTGCCATCGGTCCAGATGACGATTTGGGGCTGCATTGAAGTCCCCAGCCATGATAATGGGGATTCCTATTGGAAGATGTTCTCTTATATTCTCAAAGAAATCTCTCCTTCCCCCTGTATCATAAGGTCCATATACGCATAGAATAATAACAATTTCTAATTCAAACATTGTTAAAATGTAAACCCATCTCCCTCCTTTTTTGTCTGCTTCCCAATATACCAGGTCTATCCTTGAGTCAGGAGGAAGCCAAATTGCCACCCCTGCACTACCTGCTCTGGGGGCATGCGCCCTGAAGGCTTGATGGGGCCATATTTGCTTGTGGATATGATTGTGTTCTGCACTATCCATCAAATGCGTTTCTTGGATACAGATCGCGTTTGACCATTCTTTTCCTTTTACCCCTTTTAGTTGATCATAAATGGTCTGTCGCTTAGATGGTTTGGCTGATGCCAAGCCATTTACATTTAGCGAACGGAGGTCTAGATCTGCTGCTGTTTTCTGTAATTTCCATTTCTTATCCCTGTTATACAACACTTCCAACGGATTTATCATCCCCATTACACTAATCTTTTCTGAAATCCCGACCACTCTAATAATTGCTTGAGATTTTATGTAATTGATCACGTGGCTTCCTCAAGAAAGCTTCCTTGTTTCAATGGGCCTTTCAGTAGTATCCTGACCAGCAATATTGTAAGATCTACCTCTGTCCAGCACTCACTGACCTTGACTTTCAGCCATTGCAGATCACTAAGCGCTTGCTGATTGAACCAGCGCAGATTAGTCTGCCTATTATATTCATATTTCAGGAAGACGTCTCTGACTGACAATCTGTGAGGATCATCTATTAGTATACCCATAGCTAACGCCCCTGTTGGAAAGTGACTTTTCACAAAGTTCACAATCTGTGCCTTGAACCGAGCCTCACTTGTCAGTCTTCCCAGGACTGAAGGAAAATTGTCCGGCAAAATACCTTGCACTGTCACTTCCCCATGTAGTGCGTCTGATGGTTCTGACAGGCCTACTTCCCAGCCTTTCGCCTTCTGTCTCACTGGTAAGACTGAGATTCCTGGCTTGGAAAGTACCAGGTCAGCATGACCGTTCAACAGGAGGTGATTTAACTTTTGCCTCCTGCTGACCCGTTCTTCACCAGGAGGAGGGGGCCTAGGAGGTTTTTTTTAACCGACAATACAGCCTCCCTGATCCCCCTGTATTTTCTGCACAGCATTTGGATCCTCTCCTTCCCTCCCCAGTTCTCTGTTTTCCCTATCACAATATCCTTTGTTACATCCTCCTCCTCCTTTTGGTAATCTGACTGGCACCCAGTTTCAGCAATCTGATTCAGTTTCTTATGAGCAGCATACTCACTCGCCTGGGATAAACAGGACTCCGTTCTCCCTTCTGCATTCTTTATCTGTTCTTCCTGTGACCCCAACAGTCCTTGCTCTACAGTCTTTGGGTCCCATTCAATGAGATGGGACCTACTCGGGATATCCTCACACTGTTCTTGCAGACACAAACTTTTTTTCCCCGGTGATTTCTGAAATCACCTCCTTGCAACGAACTACACCAGTTTCCTTTTCATTACTGTTCTTGCTGCTTTTACCAGATTGACAGTTTCCCATTTTACCCATTTTTCCTTCCTGGACAAGCCCATCTGGTATGTCCTCCAACACTAACTGTGCCGTCGATTCCATAGTATAATCACTCTTCGTTGCTGGCTTCAACAGATCAGTGCTAAAACTCAGCCCATGGAGTGGAGTAAGTTTACCTGCTTGAGACAGGTTTAAACTGAAATTCACCGAAGGGGAGGAGAGGTGATTGAGGGGTGATAAAAAATGCTCTTCTTGTGAATTCTTCATTCCTTTTCCTTGCTGTCCCATGGAATCTTGCAGTTTTTCCTCCACTTTTCCATCATTATCCCCTTCCCCGTCCTTCGCCCCTACCTCACAAAATTCAGTCCAGGCTCATTCTAGGTATTTGGAGTAATTGAGATTTGAAACCTCTTGGTAACCACGGGCAGCAGATGATGAAACATCTGCTGCCAGCTCACCCCTCCAGGGAGACTTTGTTCCAGAGCAGTTCTGAGACTGCTGCTGGATTCCAAGAGAGGAACCAATTCTCTGTATGTCTTATCCCAAAAAAAATCAGACTGTCCTGGGCACCGCAGTTTTAAATTTTCAAATAACCACTCTGCCACATTTTTCAAGTCTGCCTCCCCCTTTTTTGATTGTGTGTGTGTTGCTGAGTGATCTGCCATTTCTGGCATTGGGGGGCCCCCTTGAACCGGATCCACTTCCATGGGTTGTACACCAAAAGCATCTTTCAATGGGTCCAGGTCCATTGGGACAGCCTCTGTAGCAGATCCCTTTGAGTCCAACTCATTATTCTTGCTTTCGCTTTTATTATTTTCTTTTTCCTTTTGCCCTGTGACACTTTTTTCTGTCCAAATTTGTTGACATAGCGGACTCTTATTTACTCCCCCCTGGCCATTTGATGAGGAGTCTGTTTGCCCCCTTGCTTCATCCTCCTTTCCAATCTCTGAGGTCTGAATTGAATTTCTTGATTCTCTTATATTCTTAGTCACCTTCTTCGGGCACCATCTCAATATACTTGTTGTCCTCCTTTATCGACCAGGGTTTACCATTTGGGGTTGTTTAGTGTCACTTCGACCTTTCTTATCCTCTTAGAGCATGTCTTTGACTCCATGGAAATTGCACCAGGCTAAGGATTAACCAGTTTATTAGGGCAAACATTGTTGTCTAGTAAGAGTTGAAAAAAAAAAAAAAAAAAAAAAAAAAGTGTCACTTCAACCTTTCTTATCCTCTTAGAGCATGTCTTTGACACGATGGAAATTGCACCAGGGTAAGGATTCGCCAGTTTTTCATTAGGGCAAACATTGTTGTCTAGTAAGAGTTGGAAAAAAAAAAAAAAAAAAAAAAAAAAGTGTCACTTCGACCTTTCTTATCCTCTTAGAGCGCATGTCTTTGACTCGATGGAAATTGCCCAGGGTAAGGATTAACCAGTTTTTTCATTAGGGCAAACATTGTTGTCTAGTAAGAGTTGAAAGAGCACAAAGATGAAAAACAAACGCAAAATGAAAATGAATGACCCAGTAGATGCCTTAGGGCCATCTCAATCACTTCAAGAAAACAGAACCAAGAAAACCTGCAGTGAAATGAATAGCAAATCAATTGCCACACTAATAGCCCAATCAATGTTCACATGAGTGGGCAAAACAACAATGGCCTCCATGTCACAGTGCAAGAGCCACTGCCGCATACCTATCAGCAGATAGGCATGGTGCCGATTGAAGAAGTCACCAAAGTGAAGAGGAACACCAAATTCACCAATTCAATGCAGCAGCGTCAGTCTGGAAACTACCCGTTGACTCATTTTGAATGCAGGTAGAAAGCTGATGTGGGAGGAAGTGCAAGCTAGTGTATTCGTTGTGGCAGATTGCCAATAAGAACAAACCGCTACGGGTGACTGAGTCTATCACCATCTATGTGCAAAACAATATCTGAGCAATGTGCAAAACCGCATGTACTTGTGCTCTTCACTAAGACTCGCACAGCATACAAAAACCATGCATTCGTCGACATACCACTTTTTACATACCAAACCACTGGTGTTCCCCCATACCATACATAGAGTAGCGCGAGGACGAGTTAGACGAGATAGAATCTGATGCAAGATAATATACATAGATTAGTTAAAAAAAAAAACAAAAAAAAAACACCGACTCACTTCCTTAACTATAGCAAAACATGACGACAGCTCATTCTCCGTGAGATGTGACCTATGTTCAGACGCGACATCAGATCAACACGACCCATGCACTGCACTTGACATATAATCATATTATAACGACTTTAACCAAGTCACACTCATCCAATTGCAACATCAAGATTGTAACAGTCACGAAGCCAACAGACAAGCTTAGCCTACGAAAGTTATCGGAAAATTAAGGGCATACTCACACTAGGCCCTCAAAATTAAGGTCACATCGTAAAGAAATTAAGGACACATCGTAAAGAAATTAAGGGCACATCGTAAAGAAATTAAGGGCATACTCACACTAGGCCCTCAAATCACAAATTTAAATCACAAAATGAGCGGGCCGGCCCGATTGAGTCCTCGTAGAAGAGGACTCGACCTGGCCGCTCATTTTGTGATTTAAATCTGTGATTTTGAGGGCCTAGTGTGAGTATACTCTAAAAACATCTTTGCAAGTGGCTCTCTGGACCCTCGCTCAGAATCACGGCGCTTGTCTTTGAGTCATCGCTACCTCACCGTTCGAATCCATGCTAAAAAAAAGAAAAAAGAAAAAAAGAATCGAGGTCTGTTGTCGTGCCATCGCTGCCTCCCTCCCAGTATCGCCCCCGTGTATATCCCATCCGAGATCCCGATCTCCCATGCTGATGTGAGAACCGGCACCCCCCACCGGCACTGCACTCTCAACCGGGGCACATAATCAAGGACCGTGCGGAATCAGTCCCAGCGGGCAGGTGGACAATGCCAAGGAATCCGATCGTGTATAACTGGATGATAATTACTAAACCAACCTGATAAGGAAGAAAACACTGAGTTTCTTTTCTTTTCTGTTTCTTTTGTGTGTTTTTTCACACACGCACACGCAGTGTCACGCCCATCTATTCTGGGGGGGCATGAGTTCGATGGCTTATCACCGGCAAGCATAGACGCAAGGAAAAAAAAACACGGCACCATCGCAAAGGTTCTCGCCCCCTGCTGGGATGCCGCTGAGAACTAATGTACCAGGGCAACATAGCACAAGCACAACCCATTTTCCTAGCAGGGGGAGACGACCTGCGTACCCCCAAATGAGAGAAAAACTGGCATGGCTTGAGATATAACTAGCACACAGGGCTCTAGCAGCAGACTGTGGACTGGGGCAACAGTCTGCAATTCTGCACAAAATTCACATTTAATTTAGCGGTAGATATCCCAAATATGATTTGCAATTTCGCACAAAATCCAAACCCAAGTCTGATCTACAAAATTATACACTACCTACAAATACTCACTACCTTATGCCATCTAAAATGCTGCGTCAGACCGAGGAAGCATAACTGCAGTTCAAAGAAGAATCCTTCGATGATGCAGACGAGACTGCCGTACCATCCCCTGTCCGAAGGACTGAAGGCGCAATCCAAAGCGGAAGGCTCCCTCATGCAAGTCAAAGTTCACAAATTCATGATAATCCTTCGGCGCCTGATAAAAAAAAGGGATCGTGAGCTAAACCTCTAGACTGCAGAGGGTGCCTCCTTCGCAACGAGGGACTCTTGACTTTCAACCCCCCCCCCCCCCMCAAAAAAAAAAAAAAAAACCAGGAACTCCGGCCTCAACGATGTCAGGGGCAACATACTCCGACCTACCTTTCAGGAAGCTCAACAGATATGATATGCGGCACTTCCTGGTGTGCGTTCGGACTTCCCCCTTAAACCCCCTTTGCAAGTTCCAGGCCTAGGTCGCTCTGTGTGACCTTGGCCACAATTTTTTTTGCCCTTGAAGCCCCCCCTTTGCAAGCTCCAGGCCTTGGTTGCTCTGCATGGCCTTGGCAAGCCTTCCTGGTGTGCATTCACACTTCCCCCTTCAACCCCCTTTGCAAGCTCCCGGCCTTGCTCTGCGTGGCCTTGGCCACAGATTTGTTGCCCCTGAAGCCCACTTAGTACCCTCCAGGCCTCGGTTGCTCTGCGTGGCCTCGGCCACAAATTTGTTGCCCTTGAAGCCCACTTTGTACCCTCCAGGCCTTGGTTTCTCTGCGTGGCCTTGGCCACAAATTTGTTGCCCTCGAAGGTGGCGGCTCACATGACGACATTTTTGTGTCATGACGCCATCGGCAGCCACCAATTCCCCAGAGTTAAGGGATGTTCATGAAGCAAGCAACCACCTTTTGCCATATTAATTGCAAGATGAACAAACTGAACGCCATGTCACACAACCAGGACTCCACCATCCATGCTTCACTCTACATACAAAGTATCACAAAGTTTAACTCAATTGTTCTGCTCAGGCTTCCCCATTTGCCATCAATGACCATTAGCTTGCTTTGAATTCCCGACCCTTCCATTTTGGTCATGTTCTACCAGATAGATAGTAGTTCTCCTGTACAGCAGAGCTCCCATCCGGCCAGCACATTTCACAAAACAGCATTTGTGCACCTGATCAACATTTGGCCTGGTGACTGACTTGGTGGCATTGTGAAACCACTGAAATCAGTGAAATGCCCCCATCCCATACTTGCGCTTCCTTGTCTTTTAAAAAGTCCCATGGCTCAGTGAACAGACCAGCGATAAACAGAGTCAGAACAACTTCGATCTCCACCCCTCTCACTCACAACCAAGCTTGTAATTTTTTTTTATTTTTATTTTTTTCAAGCTTGTAATTTGGGGGACAGGTCATGATAAGAATAAGTATTAATACAAAATTAATTGCAGAGAGACTCTTGGGAGTTTCGATACGAGCTTAGATAACTGAGTTCATCTCTGATCTGCTCCTCCTCAAATTTGCCTACCTGCACCGTGAGGGATGTCTTAAAGTTTCTCTCTTCGTTTTGTTTTCGGAAGGGGGTAGCCCAGAGCATAATTGTACCCTTGTGATTCCTCAGGGTTCGAACTCATGACCTGTTGATTGTTGATCGACAGGTGTACATATATGTGGGTCCCATTCGGTCGCATGGGCTGGGTTAATTTTCTGGAACTCCTTCCCAACCCTTAGCTTGGGTTACTGCTGCATGGTAAAGACGTTGGGATGTCATTGAGTGATGCAAGAAGAACCGAAGGAACAGCCTGAGCAGGGTGATGATAAGGACACAGACATACAATGCAGCATCAATAAGCAAGGTGTGTGCATATAAATATAAGGAAAGAATACAATGTAGCACAGCAGAAGACTCAAAGATATGATCTTGAAGAGAGTTAAAAAAAAAAAAAAAAAAAAAAAAAAAAGATATGATCTGACACATAGGACCCAGTCTCTACTCACACACACATCATCACACATGTCACAGATAAAGGAGGGGAGCATCCACGGAAGAGAGGTCCCTCCTTGCACACACACATGGGGAAGAAGACCACCGATGATGGAGAGAGAGAGGAGAGACGAAGGAGAGGGGAGAGAAGACAAAAGCGAAGCTTGAAGCAGTCCAAAAACAGTCTCCCCTGCAAGTGTGCAATCAATGTCTGTCCCCCATATGTCAAATCAGATCCTGGGCGCTCAAGTCCCTACGATAGTCCCTGCCTGTAAGTT
>BFEA01000822.1:388560-409661 GCA_003427395.1 Chara braunii | reverse complement strand
GTGTTTATCGTTCTTATACTTCGTGTTATTTTTGTTTTAATTTTCACCCTTTTCGCGTCCCGTTTCGGATGCGATACCGGGGTTGATATAGGGTCGCATGGGGGTATGTTGTATTCACGGGATTGCTAGAAGTGCAATTACAAACTGTTTTCGTAGCGGCGCCGAGGTTACCCCTTCTCCGTACTATGGGGAACCCCGCTGCAGCCACATCCGGACTCAAGCCTCCAAACGAGGGTACATGCGGGAGCGGGCACCCACCAGCGGGGGTGATGCCTGCTGAAGCAGGTGGGCGGTGCCAGCCGGGGGTTAGCCGGTAGCATTAAGGTTGGACCTCGTCGAAGGGTCAGCCATTGTGCCACCCCGCAGGCCCTCTCCCCCTGGAAGCATGAAGGCAGCCTATGCTCTATACCATTCAGGGGGGGGCGGTACCGTGGATGGCTGTTCAGACTCAGAAGGGCCGCGGTCGGGGGTACTACCGAGGCCTCTGGACATCTGTTGAAAATTGGAACGATACAGAGAAGATTGGCATGGGCCCTCGGCACTGGTAAAAACTATAAAATGAGGGCGGGCCGACAACCAGAGTTTTCTTTAGAGGCAGAGGCTGTCAGACCACGCGGTGAGAGGTCGGGTGACGGGCGCAAAGTACAGACGGAGGCCGGCAAACGAAGCACAGCGGGTATAGCAGGGAGCGACAGGTAGCAGCGGAGGTAGGAGACGGGCGAGAGCGACGAACGGGCGTTAAGGCAGCAAAGAGGGCAGATGCACCTGAACGGGGAAGGGCACCGGGTACCTGCAACGAAGGAGGCTGGCCAAGTGCAACCAACGGACTGAAGACCGGATGGGCACGGTGCCGAGGGGAGTCGAGAACTGAGGCGTGGGCATTCGAGGAATGAATGAACTCGGGCGCGATATCGCGCCAGGTTCATTCCATAGTGGGGATGGCGGAAAGCAAGCTTGGGCGCAGTCAGAAAATGAATAGCGGGCTCGATCCTTAATGGAATTGGGCGAGGTAAGGGTTGAGATTGGGGTTCTAGGATCGGGCGAATCCGATCCTGTAGTCAGAATTTGCAAAGGCACGTAGGAAGAGAAGATGTGTGGCGAAAGGCCTGCGCCGGAGATGGTGAAAGTGAGGGAGAATGGGAACGGAATGAGGATGTTTCGCTCATCTCTGAGTGAATTTGATGGAGGGAAAGACCTAAGTAAGCGTTTTGATGTCGGGCGAATCTGACCATGAAGTTAGTTTTAAAGGAGGATTAGTAGATTGGGAGATTGATGAGAAAGGGGGTGCGCCGGGAGATGGCAGAAATAAGAAAAGTTAGGATGGGAAAACACTCGGATTGCTCGATTTCCTATGAAATCTAATGGGTAGAGATGTAAGTTTGGGGTTTTTGGGTGCTGCGAGTATGATGGTGATGTTAGTTTGCCTTATAGGTTAGTGTTTTGCTTGGGGTTAGTGTTGGGAACCGCGCCCGGGGAGAGGAGTTAGCAAAGTGAGTATGTATCTAGCTACCTTTTTGTGGAGGGTGCATGCCGATTTCGCTCATCCCATAGAAGGGGGTAGCGCAAGGGCCAGCCACGGGAGTAAAGACTTACCTCTTGCCTGGTGCATCGCCCATGAAAGCCGATGGGAGCAGTTTGGCCTATCTTGCTGCCAACGCCACTGCCGACGCCGCTTGGGGAAGGCACGACGTATCTAGTCGTGTCATGGTAGGAAGTTCATGTTTTTTTGGAGTGGTGAATGTCTATGAGAGAGAGAGAAAGAGAGAGAGAGGAGGGAAGTGTTTACCTCGGAAAGCTAGCGACGCCGAAGGGACCGATAGTCGGGCTGCGTCGTCGAGCTATGTGTACCTGGTCCAGTTTCAGCCCTCGTTTGACGAAGGAAGCTACGAAAGTAGCAGGAGGGAGAGATCGGCAGGCAGTAGGTGGGCCAGGCGGACAGCATCTCCTCTAGTGCTTGCAGGAGGTCTACCCGAATCTGCCCGACCTACCTACACAAGAAGCCGCTCCATCCTTCTGTGTGTAAGGTTCCAGGCTCCAGCGGAATATTCAGTTCGTCTATGCTCGCATGATCGATGAGTGTTGCAGGGCGACCGAGGGGCCTGGGGGCTCGATTGCTGGTACATTGTTCACCCTGCCGTACGAGGCAGCACTAAGTATAGCTGTGGGGTTACCTGTTGATGCTAAGCGCTGCCCAGTACTTTAAACAGAGTGATGAGGAAGCGTGTCTGCAGCAACCCGATTACAAGGGTAGCAGATCCGGCGAATGGCGGAAGGACCTTTCTCCATCGGCCTGTGCAACAGCAAGCCAACTGCGAGGTTATGTGTCTAGCTGTTGATCGGTATGCTGCCCCACCAGCCACGGAAGTAAGAGGGGCTAGACTGATGTCAAAGGCTGAACTGTTGAGGCTGCTGACAGCTGTTGTTGTGTCGAGAAGTTACCATCGGGCAGCACTTCCTATTGCGATTTATTGGGCATCGCTACGTGCAGTTTATGGATACTAGCAGTGGCAGATGGGCTTGCTAGCTGCTGCAGTGGCACTCGCCTGGCTACTACTATTAGTGATACCATAAGTCCGACTGTGTGTGGTCAGGGACTACCTGGTGGCCGGTGCGTGCTCATACCGGCGACGAAAGTTCGGATCTGGCTCGCATAGTGACCAGATACGCTGAAGTGGGTGCAGGAGCAGGAGCCGACAGACAGGTGGGGGTCAGTTGCGGTGTGGGCTGGTTGTCTTGCTACAGCTGCTCGGTGCCTCGTTGTTGCTCGGGCTACAGGCCATGCTGTGCCACTGCCAAGGATCACTTGTGAGCTCAAAGGTTCATGGTACTTGTTCACGGGTGCTGTGGAGCTAGAATCGTTGTGTCTCCTACTTTTCCATAGGGCTATTACTGCAATGTGGGAGTTCACCAAGGGGGCCTGTTCCTGCAGTTGACGTCAGGCTGAGTGAGCCGCTGTGCATTTCGGCCATCATTGCGGGCCCCTCAGGCGATTGAAGGTAATGAGGCCCTCTCCTGCGAGTCTGATTGCAGCTCCCTTGGATCTGAGAGTCTGTAACCCTCTTTTTCTTCCCTTCTTACTCTGAGTCTGGTCTGTTGGTTCTAAGAGGAAGGCGGCAGGCGGGATTGCAACCCATAATCCACATCAAGGCCTCTGTGGGAGGTTCGCCCCACCGATTGCGGGAGCTCTGCCGGAACTCAGGAGGAGTTCTGGAGGCAGGGAATTGAAAGGTAACTATTTGTTTCCCCTCTATAAACCCAGGTAACCCCTATCTGTACATCTCTCTATGCGTTGACTGAGTATGCTGCATGCACCCCATACTTTGCCTTTAGTTTGACTTTCAGGACATAAGTCAGACTAAGTAAAGGAATGCCTTTGCAATCTCAGTTTCAGTTTGTTGACTGATTGAAGACAGATTGTGAATAAAAGGGGAATTGCATCAGGGGGAAGGTTGAGAGAAAGGTGGTTTTGTTTGTGATTAGAAGGGTCTTATAGGGTCAGGCACTGTTCCATAAGATTGGATGACCTGACTGCTGTGTTTTATTTTTCGAATTGCACTGAGAATCAGACAAGTTCCATAAGATTGGATGGTCTGATTACTCTGACTTGAAAGGGTTTGACTGTGGTTGACTTTCAGGAGCCAAGCATGTTCCATAAGATTGGATGGCTTGGTTGCCTTGCTTAATTGGGTTTTACTCTGTTTCATTAGTTTCTGAGTGAGGAGGATTGAGCAAGTTCCATAAGATTGGATGGCTCAACCTCTTCCTGCTTTTGTTCTGAGGGAGTAATTCTCGCTGAGGACAAAAAATGCTCCATACGATTGGATGGCTTTGGACTCATGTCGCACACAGATGGATCAGAGAGAAATGAACATGGCGGAGGACCAGACATGTTCCATAAGATTGGATGGTCTGGCCCAATGCCCCGCACATGTTGGAACCCAAGGGTTATAATTTGGCTATATTTTATTACTATCTTACTTAAGAACAGGCTAGTCAGGCAAGGGTTCCATAAGATTGGATGGCCTGACTATAACTTTTCATAAGTTTGAAGAGAGTACAACTAAGAATATAATTGAAGGTAACTTTGGGCAGGTTGAGCTTTGTTTCTAAGATGAATGGCTCAGTCATATGCTCAGCTTTTGAACACTAAGTTCAGAGAGGTATATACAACTTGGGTATTAAACAGTTCAGGGCGACTAAGCATTGTTTCTAAGATGAATGATTTAGTCATATGCCCAAAGGAAGAGAGAAGTAATCGTGCAACCTGTTCGTGTATACTTAATGGCCGAGTCAGACATGTTCCATAAGATTGGATGACCTGACTTTACGCCTTATGTAAGCAGGGTATAAGGGGTTAAATCATTGAAAGATCATGAGCTATTGTTTGATTCAGGTATACCCGGGGATGGTGAGAGTACTTACCTTTGTGGTTTGACCTGCATGTGACTGAGTGAGGCTACTACTTAGTCTGAGTTTCAGTTTGACAGGTAGTTGCTGTAGTTGCTCGCCACGTGGTAGAGCGATAGGATTTAGTTCAATTTCTGCATTTTCTGAGCTAAGTTTATTTTACTTAGATCTATTCTCACATTTTCTGGGATCTTTTGTTATACTTGGTTTTGTATAACTTTTGGTAAGCTACTTTCTCTACGGGAAGCGCTGCCGAAATTTCTGCGAATCCAAAGAGTTAGTCAACTTTTTACTTTTCAAAGTTCAACTTGTCTAAAGTTCATATATGACCTAGTAAAAATCTGGAAAGTCTCATTTTCTAAAGGGAGTGCTGCCCAAATTTTTGCTAATTCAGGGAGTTAGAAAAAATTGAACTTTGGAAAGTCGAAGACCATTTTTGGTTTTCATATTCGGCTGATATAAATTCTGAAAAGACACTTTTCCTACGGGAAGCGCTGCCGAAATTTTCTTAGTTTAAGAGAGATAGATTATATTTCGACGGGTGGCGATTCTGGTGATCCACTCTGTATAGGGGAGATTAAGGGAGATAGATTATATTTCGACGGGTGGCGATTCTGGTGATCCACTCTGTATAGGGGAGATTATGCCAGGGTCTACCTTTGCTTTGGGCACTGCTTAAAGATAGATTCAGGCTTAGTCAATTAGAAGGATCTTGGATGAGAATGTGTTATGGAGTTGTTTCTCCACACACTTATGATTTTAGCTTGGGGATTGGTCAGTCTTGTGTTACAGTTCTTCGGGATCGATTGATTCAAGACTTGGACTAGATTCAGCTTGATCCTACGAGGATCATCTTCTGTTATCACTGATAACAGGTCGGTTGTCGATTCGTCGGTTTACGATTCAACACCAATTCACTCATGCCACTCAGCCTAAAGACTTTAGTCTTGTGATTGGACTGTTTGTTGTGTTTTCACCCGGACTTTATTGAATGGTCATCCAACGAAAGTACCGAGTATTTATTTAAGAGTTGCACGAGTGAGACTTGTATGGCTAAAGCGAGGGGTATGAGTGCAATGAATGGTTGAAGTTGACCCCGTGTAGTGTGTGGACTTCTGGATGAATCTTTGATGTGATTGCAGGTGCGTTTGTGGTTCAGACTCTGGATGTGATTGCCTGCGATTACATACATATATGGTGGAGAGGAGCCTCACTGTGACTGTGAGAAGTGATCGTCCTATATAATCAACCCTCATATATTTACGAGTACCCTGGGTATTTGAGAGACCTACTGTAGTTGTGTATAAGGGTTAACCGGATTATGGCTTGAGGGAAAAGGAAGACCCTCTGTTATCCCTTGCTTTTTGGAATTTTTATAGTTGGACGTTGTTGTCCGTGACAGCCGTCAAAGTCAAACCCCTTGACTTTCGATCAGGCCTGGATTAAGACTCATCCCCAGGGCAGCAAGAAACGGCTGCCACCACATGTAAGGACATGTGTACCACCCGCTCTGCACAGAGTGCAGAAGAGGGTGTGTGGTCTTCAACCGCGTATGGCGGTTGTTCAGCGTCGAAAGATTAACCCTCAAGGCGCGTGTCAGCCGACACTTCAGTGTTGAATGCGACCCTCGAGGTTAAGGAGGATCGCATGACTATGGGTACTACATGGTACCCCATCATTGCGAGCGCTTGCGTACGCTTGCATTGCGAGTCGATATGAGTTAGCCCTGCGTCCGCGCAGTTTTATACTGTCTCACGCGCGATGCCCATTCGATTTGCGCATCGGAAAGTTATGGGATTGTTACTGAAGGGACTATGAGTGTTGTCGCGTTGTTCGATGTGTGTGTGCGTGTGTGTTTTATTTTGTGTTCATAGAGTGGTGTGCGCGTGGTGTGTGGGATGCGTCCTAGTCGACCGACGACGAGTCGCGCTTGGGACCTCAGCCCCCCAAGGTGTCGATTTGCTTGCGGGTCCGATAGAGGCGTATAACCGCGCGTACCCCCTATGCTACAGCGAACGAGAAACGCCCTCGACTGGTCCACCTTTGCGATTGCAACAGATTAACTTTCGTATTGTGGACTGGTAGCTCGGCGGGGATACGCCCACCGAAGGGAGGTGACAGCTCCCGTAAGGTGGAGGTAAGTCGTGCCTCGCGTAGGCCCTATCCTGTCGTAGGGGCTCGCGGGAGGTATGGCTGGCGCACTCGGCCGGAGCGGCTTGCGGAAGCTCCATGTATATTTTGCTACGAAGGATTTAAACCAACTCCTGCGTGATGCGGCCGAGAGGGTCCCGCGTTGTCTTGTGCGGTGCCGGACCGATGCGCTCGACACTGCCGCGCCTGTTTGTTGTGCGCTGTAACATTTAATTTTCGTCGTCGTTTTTTTTTTTTTTTTTTTTTTTGCCCCATTTTTCGGGGACTAACGGTCGCACGCCGGTGGGTACCCCGCGCGATGCGGCGCGTTAACGGCCGTGTCGATTTCCTCAAGCAGGGAGAGGTACTGGTGGTTTAACGAGGTTATAAGAGCATCCTCAGAAAGTTGGTTTCGTCGTAGAAGGCTTCATCTATTGGTGGGAGCTACACCTGCTGAAAAACGGGTCCAACGTATTACATGAACGTATCTGCTGGAAATCAGTCCATTGACGACCTGGACACATTCGCAGCAAGTTCAGATAGTCTGCCTGCAGGAAACAAAGATTAATGAAGGAAAAATGGCAGATAGTTGAAACTGGTGGCCTGACCCCCAACTTTGGTCCCTGCAGACGGGACCGAAGGAGGAGTGGCGATACTTTTAGACAGAAGTTGGAAATTGAGATTATAGACAGCTCTACGGATACCGAAGGCCGCTCGGCTTGGGTAAAATTGGGAATAGCAAACGAAGACTGGGCCATTATGACCTTATATGCACCAGTAGACTACAGTAACTCTGCTAGAATCAATTTTTTTGCAGATTTACCTCGGTGTCTGCCCAATACTTATAACCTAATAATAGAAGGAGATTGGAATTGCGTTCTCAACCCTGGGCTCAACTTACCAAACACTTCCGCAATTCGCACAGATACCCTCCTATTGAGGTCCCTAATGGAATCGCAGGCTTTGAGTGATGTTTTCAGTGTTCTTAGTTTAGACACTCCGGGTAATACCTGGTTTGGCCCTCGCCCTGCGCCCAGGGCCCCCCACCCCAAGAGAAGATTGGACTTCTTGTTGGTCAGGGGGGACCCTTGGGATAGGTGTATACCGTGTATGTGGTCAGTCAAGGGGACGGAATCTACATCAGATCATTACCCAGTTCTCATGGAGGTCCTCTCCAAGGAAATTGTGGCTCGGCACAAACCTCCATGATTCAGACTGAATACCGAAGTACTTAAGGTCCCAAAAATACCACTTTGGGTCAAGGACCAGATGAAAGCTTGGGACCTAGCGAAAAATTTATTCTCTAACCATGAAGATTGGGTGGACGTGGGCCTATGCATCCTCCAATTGGCTCAAATGATTGAGTCCTCTAGAATCAAAGCAGCCGCCAAAACTGGAAAGAAAAAGAACTCATACAGACAATAGACCTAACAGAAAGGAATATGGATAGAGACCCCTTTGAGGAATATTATTGGTCTTCAAAAAGACAGAAAGCCTTGGAGAAATTGGAAGCACTGGAAATCCAAGATAATCGGTTCCCTCATGCAGTGTCTGGATTTGGTACCGCTCGCCGTGAGGTTGTGCTCCTCAAGCAGACTCAGGACTTTATCGAGGTCCTGGATGTGCTTCCAAACAAAGCGCCTTACCCCTGGCAAGACCTCGTCGCTCTCTTTTATTGTCGGCCTCTTCACCGCCAAATCGTCGATGTATGACTGTTTGATTTGAGGGCTAACTGACTGCATAGTCCGAATCATGGTCCGTTGGACCATTGCTACCGCGTTGGTCCACCCTCGTGGGGCCACGTTCATGTGGATTAGTCCTCTCGGCGTGTGCATTGCCGTCACTGGCCTATCCGGCGGGTAGACTGGAAACTGATCATATCCTGAGTAAAGGTCTATAAGTGAGATTAAAGGCCTTCCAACACAGGATTCTGACAGAGCATCCGCATTTGGAAGTCCTCCAGCATCCCGCACGGTTACTGCATTCAGCCTCTGCAAATCTTGCACCCACGCAGCGTCCCGTTAGGTTTGATGAAGCAGAATCACGGGGACGCATACGGCCCACTCGAATAATCGGCGACGTGCGTACGTTTCTTGTCGTCGAGGTAATCCACCACCTTCTTCTCCTCGTCAGGATTAGGATATCGCGCCCCTCTCATGTTCCAAGGCTCGTGTGGCACAGTGTGGATGCGGATCATAGGTATTTTATCCACATCCAGCCTGCCACGCTCCTCGTCACTGAACGCATAGGCGCGATGCCTCCTCTTCATCAACTCCATCATCAATATCCGCTCCTGAGGCAATAGGAAGTCAGGTTCTCCTATAATCAACTTCCCCTCATTCCCTTCGGTGATACGACATGGTCCTGCTAAAGCATTCTCCCTCATTCGCCGTATCAACCCTCGTTCCCTCTCGTAGTATGCTTCCTCGTCTTCCGTAATGAGGACGGAAACTGGGCGGCACTTCTTGTCTACCGTCTTGTACCGCCTTTGGGAACTCTGCTTGAGCCGTCCCCTAAAAAAAACCGACTCACAGATTGCGCCGGCGCGGACGCGGGGTTCCTTCTTCCGCCCGGAAGACGGTATACCAGCTCCAATCTCCCAGCCTCAAGGCATTCCAGAACTTGCTCCCTCAAGGCCTGGATGGCATCCGGATCCACCATCTCATGTGCGGCCACTAAATCCATGGCCTTTCCGACGTCCGATAGGCTAAGGGAAAATGCTTTCACCTCTTCTTCTCCTTCCGGCTCCGCCCGAAGTCTTCGGCGCTTGCCTTCCGATTCTTCGATCGTGAAGGATCCCGGGTTGGGCCGGTTCCTTATACTCCTCGGTCCTGTATTCCTGCAGGTAATTATCTCGTAATTCTTGCAGGCATGGTCACATAGGAGGAGGATCAGAGTACCGTCATGCTTGTTGAACATCACGGTTTCTGTCCTACTCAAAAATGACCTCCCTAGGAGGATCCCATGGTCCACGTCCGGCATGATGAAGAAGCAAGCTCGGGCCTTCATCTTTCCAACCTTGATGAGTACATTCGAGGTTGTCCCACAAAACACGGCCTTGCAGTTGGCGCCGTGCAAAATACCGCAGTCAGATCGGTCTATGTCTAGCCCGAATCTGATAGAATCCGCCTCCCGGATGATGTTCATTTCCGCCCCGGTATCCACCATCGCTGCGCACTTGGAGCCTTTCACCACTAAGTCCACCGTGCCGCAGGCCACGCACTTCCAATCCATTTTCGTGCCCGACTCCGCCCACTCTGCCTCCTTGGGCAGGATCGTACCCAAATGGACGTTGGGCACCAAGCGCCGCGACAACCTCCCTTTCAATTCATCGCGGAGTCGCGGGGCTGACGTTAGTATTTCCTTCAGGGTCATGAGGTCATTATGCCCTTCCAGCAGCCGGTCGGTCACTTTCTCTACGTCAAATCCCTCTTCCAATCGAACCGCGTACTTCTTCCTTTTGGGTGGTCCGTCACGTATGACCGGCTCGGCCTCTTCCCTGGTCCCCTTTTTCCTTGCCCGCTGCTCCGCTCTCTGATCCTCTTCTCGGCGCAGCCTCTCGTCTTCTTCCTCTTCATCATCATCCTCCTCCACTTCCACGGCCTCTTTCCTTTTTCCCGGTTCGGGCTCCCTCCTCGGAGGCTCTTGGCTGGCACTGACCTTGGCTTGATTCCTCGTTCGCGCTGCTTGTGCTAGCCGGGCCTGCAGGGTGAGGGGTCTCCCCATCACCCCCGACTGTGGGCTTGACCCTACCACATTTACTCCGGGTCGCCCAGGCACTGACTCCGGGCTGGAGTCGTACAGGAACGCCTTAGGGATGCTAGACTTCCATTCCCTCACCTCCTCACAAAGGGCCTCCAACTTCTGTTGGTACCTTCCCACCTTGTCCAACAAATCCTCCATCTTCCCTAATAAGACGGACGGAGACTCCATCCTTCTTTCCTCGTCCTCGTCATCCGATTCGATGATTATGGGTTCTTCCCTCTTGCTTCCTCCTCGTGGCCCTTGAGTTATTTCCTCGTCGCTCCCCACTTCCTCTACCCCAATCGGTGGTTCTTCCTTTTCCTGCCATAATCTGAATTCTCCTATCCCCACCGATGGTCCTTTCTTCTCCTGCCATAGTCTGAATGTGGCAGGAGGTGGCGGCCCGGCTGCCACCGTCCGTTGAGCTACCTCCCTTACTCCCCGAGCCTTCTGTCGATAAACTCCCCAAATTGATCGTAAATGTTCCCGTCCATAGTGGAGGAAATCAACCCGCTTTTCTCGTCCTCCCGCCTTATGTTACAGAACCTTATAGTGTGGCCTTGCTGGTCACAATGCTAGCAGATGGCCGACCTCCATCAAAACGGGGCCTTCCGTATCCCTGACTTCCCTAGTCCCCCTGGCCTTGGTACCCCTGGCCTTGGTTTCCTCGGCCTTGACCATTCCATTGTCCTCATCTTCCGCCGCCATTCCTGCCTCGCCCCCTCCCTCCACCCCTCCCTCTGTTGCCTTGATTGCCCTACCCCTGGTTCCCACCTCCAGCCACGCTTCCCTGTGAACTGGGGGCAGGTGACGGCGGCGGGGCCACAGGCTGGGCCTGGGCTGCGGGGTAGATGGGTGGCGGCATACTTATTTGTGGTCCGGCGACTGTCGGCGGGCTACCCCATGACACAATTGCATTGATCACCGGCCAGGGCCATTGTTCGTAGGAGGGTGCTCCTCCTTGCGAGGGGCCCGCACTAGACGAGGGCGCCGCCACACTTGGAGGAGCCGCCACCACCACCTGAGGCGCCTGCGCCTTCCCTGATCCCTGTCCGCCCTGCGCCAAATTACGTACTTTGCGCTGGGCCTTCGTCACGCGTTGCGGCACCGGCTCCTCCTCTTCCCAGAGCTCCTCCTGCACAACCTCCTCTATCACCGGCTCCGTTCCTTTCACTTGGACAGCTGTTACTACCCTCCTTTGCACCACCGGCTCCGTCGCATACCCCAGCTGTGCCAATACGTTTGTAACAATCCTTGTTACCCCCGGGGTCCTAGAAGCGGTCGCATCTCTTTCCTTTCTCTTCTGCCTTTGCAGGCGTACCTGACGTTGTTCCACCTGGTCCAAACATCCAACTTCCACCCCTCTGTCAATAGTGGCCCAGGTGAGCATGGTGCTACCTCCTCCATGCCTCGTCAACTCGACGGCCTCCGATGTCGTGAGTAGTCCGAGGAAGATGGCGCACTGTGCTTCCTCCGAAATCCCATGGACCTTCCGCGCCCTCTTCTTAAATTCTTGAACAAAAGCCCCTATCGTCCTAAAATCCTCTTTGTTCATTGCCTCGAGGTCCGCAGTGGTCAACAGTCCATCTCCCAGGCGGTACTTCCTCTGCATTCCCTCCTTGAATCTTTCCCAACTACCTTGGGCTGCATCTATAACTTTCTTCACTTCTTGGTGGTAGCTGTGGAGAACGTAATGGAGAATGCGATGAAATTTTACAACATCTGACCGCCCGACCAGAGCTTGTTCTCCAGCCATTCTGAAACTCTCTCCCCACAAAAATGGAAGGTATCGACCTTGGGGATATTGCTCGGATTTTTTTCATGCCTGTCAATAGCCGCGATGAGGTCATCGAGCGTCAGGCCTTTCTTGGGGGCACCTGATGCGCCGCCGCCCTGCGACATGTTGACAGACTCTTCTCTTCAAGCTCCCTGATAAGAGAAAACAAGCACACCTCTTTTATTCAGCATTGCACCTTTACCGGTCTATTCCATCCGTCCTACCTAACCCTTAGKACAYRCTTTACCCAATGCTAGCACGATCGTCCTTCATACTTCCCCTAACTCAGGTAGGTAAACTTCCTCACCTATACTTAGTCACTCATTACTTTTTCTTACCTTCTCGTCATTCTTTTTATGCCTTTTTCCCATTCACTTCTCATACCCGGATGTCGTTCCACCAGGGACAACGGTAGGCTTTCCGTTATCGCCGGCAACGGCGCCACCTGTCGAGCGCATCGGTCCGGCACCGCATCAGGGCAGCGCGGGACCCTTCGGCCACGTCACGCAGGAGTTGGTTTATATCCTTCGTCGCAAATATACATGTGAAGCTTCCTTTAGCCGCTCCGGCCGAGTGCGCCAGCCATACCTCTCGCGAACCCCTACGACAGGATAGGGTCTACGCGAGGCACGACTTACTTACACCTTACGGGAGTTGTCACCTCCCTTCGGTGGGCGTATCCTCGCCGAGCTATCAGTCCACAATACGAAAGCTAATCAGTTGCAATCGCAGAGGTGAACCAGACGAAGGCGTTTCTCGTTCGCTGTAGCATAGGGGGTACGTGTGGTAATACGCCTCTATCGGACCCGCACGCGAACCGTCATCTTGGGGGGCTGAGGTCCCAAGCGCGGTTTGTCGCTGGTCGACTAGGACGCATCCTACACACCACGCGCACACCACTTTACGAACACAAAAATAAAACCCACACACACACATACGAGACAACACAATATAAACAACGCGACAACGCTCCTAGCCCCTCGGTAGCCGCCCCATAACTTCCTGATACGGAAATCGGATAGGCGTCGCACGCGAGACTTTAATATAAATCCGTGCGGACGCAGAGCTATCGCATATCGACTCGCAATGCAAACGTGCGCAAGCAATCGCAATGAAGGCGTACTATATGGTACCCATACTCACGCGACCCTTGTTAATCGCGAGGGTCGCGTTCGACACTCAAGTGTCGGCTGACACGCGTCTTGAGGGTTAATCTCTCGACGTTGGACAACCGCCATGCGCGGTTGAAGACCACACTCTTTTCTGCACCCTGTGCAAAAGGGTTGAGTAGACAGCTTTAAGCTGTCGTGGCGGTCGAACATCGAGGGGTTTGACTTTGACGGCTGCCACGGACTATAACGTCCAACTATAAAAACTCCAAAGAGCAAAAAAAATAAGGAATAGGCCGAAGGTTCCCCGCCTAGTAAACAAAATTATAGCCCTGGGGTACCCTCCCTTCTTCGCTCGGCATTGGCGGCCTATAACAATCTCAAACATCCGTCCATATGTGTCGGTCCCTTTGTAATCCCATAACGCTTCACACACTAGGGTGATAAAAACATCGCGCGCGGAATTTTAATATAAAGTCGCGCAGGCGAGGGCCTATCTCATACCAACCCGCGATGCAGGCGTACGCATGCAGTCGCAACGATGACGTACTATGTAGTGCCCATAATCAAGCGGTCCCTCGTGGATCCGAGCACCGCTTATGACACTCAAGTGTCAGACTSGARGTGTCGTGGGGGTCTGATCCTTCACGACATTGCACGGCTGAAGGAATAGCCGTGCAGCCGCCACGAGACCTCCGACCTTTGGTCTGAGCGTCTCGGTAGGCAAAGCAAATAGGCTCTGCGCGAGGGAAAACCCCTTCCCTGCAGAGCCTAGGGCTTGGGATGTCCTGGACAAGGACCTCGAATCACAGCCCAGGACCAACGTCCGACTAAGAAAAAATCCTTAAGAAGTAAAACCAATAAGGGGAAGGGCCTTCCCTAGGCCTCGTAGTCTTAACCCCTGAGCAGACTTTTAATACGGGGCCCTTAAGCCAATGCAAATATTCACCCCAAGTATACCCATATATATACATATATAACAGGGGGAAGTATGTGACGATCACTTCTCACAGTCTCATTGGGGTCCCTCACAGCCATACGTATATATGTGATCGCAGGCAACCACATCCAGAATCTGATTCATAGCACATACCTGCGAATCACATCAACGAGTCAAGCAACAGCCCACGCACTACACGGAGTCAACCCCAACCATCTTCAACACTCATACCCCTCGCTTTAGCCATGCAAGCCCCAACCTCATGTCCAACCAAGCTTAATTAAATACTCAGTACCTTTGTTAAATGGTCATTCAATAAAAATCCGGCTGAAACCATAACGAAACAATGAAAATCACCAGGGCTAAAGCCTTTTAGGTTGGGTGTGGATGGTGAGTTGGAATTGAGTCGTAAACCGACCAATCGACAACCGACCTGTTATGAGTGATAACAGATAATGATCCTCAAGGGATCAAGCGGAATCTAGTCTTGACCTTGAATCAAACAACCCAAAGGACGTGTAACATAAGATAGGTCAAATGCCCAGGCTAAATCATCAGCATATGGGGGATAAACCTCCATAGCACACCTCCTTATAATACTCTCTCGCGCCACGTGTCGAAAATAATCTAATATGGGGGATAAACCTCCATAGCACACCTCCTTATAATACTCTCTAGCGCCACGTGTCGAAAATAATCTAACTCCTCTAAAAACAAGAAAAATTTCGGCAGCGCCTTCCGTAGGAAAAATGCCCTCTCAGAATTTATGTAAGCCCAAATATGAAATCAGAAATAACCCTTGACTCTCCTAAGTCTAATTTTGTCTAACTCCCTGAATTAGCAAAATTTTGGGCAGCACTTCCTTTAGAAAAGGACGGTTCCCAGAAATTTACTAAGTCATATATGAAGTCTAGACAAGTTGAACTTTGAGAAGTCAGAAATTTGACTAACTCCCTGAATTGGCAAAAATTTGGGCAGCACTTCCTTTAGAAAAGGAGGCTTTCCAGATTTTTACTAAGCCAGATAAAATGAAAAGACAAGTCAAGCTTTGACAAGCCAAACTTTTGACTAACTCCCTGAATTAGCAAAAATTTGGGCAGCACTCCCTTTAGAAAATGAGACTTCCCAGATTTTTACTAAGCCAAAAAAAACAAGTCAAGTTTGGACAAGGCAAGATTTGTCTAACTCTTTGGATTTGTAGAAATTTCGGCAGCGCTTCCCGTAGAGAAAGTGGCTTGCCAAGATTTATACAAAGCCAAGTATACGAAAAGATCCCAGAAAATGCAAGAATTGACCTAAGTAAAAAAAAAAAACTTAGCTCAGAAAATGCAGGAATTGAAACTAACTCCTATGGCTCTAGCACGTGGCGAGCGACTAAAGCAACTACTTATCAACTGAAACTCAGACTAAGTAGTAGCCTCACTCAGTCACATGCAGGCCAAACCACAAAGGTAAGTACTCTCACCATCCCAAGGTTAACCTGAACAAACAATAGTTCATGATCCCTCAACGATTTAACCCATTATACCCAGCTTACATAAGGCATAGGTCAGGCCGCCTGAACTTACAGAACAACTCAATTTAGCCAGGTCTAGAGTCAGAATACCTAAACTTATAGAGTTTTCTGACTTGGCCAAATATACACAAACAGAGGGCATAACTACCTCTCTCTTCTTTGCGCATATGACTAGACCACTCCAGTCGCCCTGAACTGTTTAACGTATCCAAATTGTATATACTTATCTTCACCTTCGTCTTCTAAGGCTGCATATGACTGAACTAACTTAAGTTCAGTCTGCCCCAGTTTACCATCAATTTTATTCTTAGCTGTACTCTCTTCAAGTTGTGATACGGCTGTAATCAGACCACCTAAACTTATAGAACAGTCTGATTAGCTCGTTCTTAGATAGAGTAGTAATAAAGTATAACCAAGTTATAACCATTGGGTTCCAGCATGTGCGAGGCTTTGAGCCAGACCCCCTGAACTTACAGAAGGGTCTTAACTCTCCGCCAGATTCTTTTCTATCTGAGCCATTATGTGTGTGGCATCGAGTCAAACCCCCTGAACTTACAGAAGAGTCTGCCTCTTTGCCAAGATTAATTATTCAGAATAAAGGGCAGGAAGAGACTGAGTCAGCTGAACTTACAGAACATCTCAGTCTCCTCGTTCAGAAACCAAAGAAAACAAGTAAAATCCCAATGAAAACAAAGCAACCCAAGACACCAAAACTTATTGAGCGCCCTGAGTCCTTGAAAATCAAGCACAGTCAAACCCCTCACAGGTCAGAGCAATCAGGCCACCTGAACTTATAGAACAGCCTGACCCTCCATGCAAACCATATCACTGAGTCTCCCCAAACTTATGGGGACATCCCAGCCTTCAGAGTAACCAGACCCCCTAAACTTATAGAAGGGTCTGACTTCTCCATGCAAAACCAAAATAAAACAAAGCACTGGGGTTCCCCAAACTTATGGGGACTCCCCAGCCTTAACGGCCCGTCAACCACCATGCAAATCATACCCCCATCCTGCCTTTCCCCCAGATGCAGTTCTTTTCAACAATCTGACTTCATACAACCAACAAAAGTTGAAACTGAGACTTCAGCAGACATTCCTTACTTAGTATTGTTCAGTGTCCTGAAAGTCAAATCAAAAATAAAGTAAGGCTGCACACCATATATTCAGTCAGCGATGCATCAGGTGATACAAAATAGAGGTTATAGGGTGGGTGTATAGAGGGAAACGCAAAGGTTACCTGTCAATTCCCTGCCTCAAGAGCCTCGCCTAGGCTCCGGCAGAGCTCCCGCAATCGGTGGGCAGACTCCCCACAGAGTCTTGATGCGGTCCTACGGGTTGCAATCCCGCCTGCCGCCTTCCCCTCAAAACAGGACTAGAATTAGAGTAAGAAGAGTAAAAAGAGATGGTTTTGAGACTCTCAGATACCAGAGGGGTGCTCTCAGACTCACTGGAGAGGGCCTCGTAATCTTGATACTCCTGAGGGCCCCGCAATGGCAGCCAAAAGAACAGCTTGGTCAACCGAAATCGAAACTGCCACAGTCAATGCCCCGGTGATCTCCTAAGCCGCAGCACCAGCCTTCCTTTTCAATACTCAGCCTCTCCTCTAGGCCCAGTCGCCGCCACACAACAGACTGTATCAGTCAACAGTCGCTACACAGCATGCAGTATCCGACAACACCCAACAGTGGACAAATGGCCGTGTCATTTGCCAGCAGCAACGGTCCATGTGCTATCTCCAGCAATAACCTGTGCACATCCCTCAACAGTAGCCAATGCACAGCGGTATAACTCAGCAGCAACGGTCAACGGCCTGTAATGGCCCGTAGTCCACAGTAGTTACCAGCTGCCTGCGCTCACTCTACAGAGGCAGCTCGCGCATGGCCCGCAGCATCGACAACGGTCACCAATCAAACAACAACAGTCCGCAGCAAGTTGCGCGTAGCTAATAGTCACAGCAGTGGTTTTTGCCCACTCCGTAGGTCGCCGGCCCCACAGACTACCGCCACTTCAGAGCCCCACCATAGCAACCCCGCATAGTCATAAGGTACAACAACGGTTTTTGGCAGCAACCGCTAGAGCCACCAAGCTGCTTCTTTTAGTCCTTAGCGCAGGCCATAGCCCTACGTGGCGTAGCCGAATCGCAGTCCGAAGGTGGCATCCATCAGTCGAGTCGACTTCCGTGGCAGGCTGAACAAAGCAACGACCAACTGGCTCCCCCGGACAAAGAGCACAGTAAAATGTAGCAAGGAAAACTAAGTCAGGTTGTTATGTCGTGCCCTGCGTACCAACGGCCCGGCAACACTGGTCGCACCAACAGTCCAAATATCGGAGAGCACAGCGTAGTGACCCTGGTCAACCATCCGCTTAAGACATAAGTGAGCCTGCAGCCGCGAGTAAGCAGGTACTAAGTTCCTGAATTCTGAGGCTGCCTCCCGCCCGTTCATTCGATAGGCCCAAAGAACTCAATTACTGCCTCCAATGTGCTCGCACCTGACGTGAATTGCTGGTCAAGCTCATTCGGGCTTAGTTTAACTCCTTCACGTAGCCACTCATTGATCCCTCCTACATTTCGCCCTTTATTTTCCAAGCTTTGTTTCGACAAAATTTGTCATAACTCTCCGCCATTCCCATGATTATCCGTTCCTCCGGTGCAGTTTCTTTACTAACGTCCTCAAAAGCTAATCACTGAACTCCAAATCTAACACCGCCACTGCACTCGCCCTGTCTCGAAACCTCTACTTTGCCTCCTTCCCCGCTCGATTCTATCAGGAATCAAGAGGTAACTCGTTTTCTTCTACCTCGCTGCTCTTCCCTCCGCCATGGCCTATCGCGCAAGTAGTTTTCTCTTTCTCTCTTTCTCTTCTAACACTCTACTGATTCTGACTCCGAAATCGAAGTCACCCGGCCGGAAAACCCCCCGTCTACAACTCTCCCTACCCCGCGCTCACCAGGAAATGGACGAAAATTTGACAATTTTTCCTCCGTCATTACCCTGCTGCCTCTGAATGAACCTAGCACTATTCCCCGTCCCGGTTCACTCGCCTCTTTACCACTTCGCTCCCCCTCACTCACTTTCTTTCTCATCTAAACTCTGAATCTACTACCCCAATAACAGAACTGCCCTCACCATACTATTCGCCCTAGACTAAGACCTTAACGTAGAGTTTCCCTTTGTCGAAATTAGTCAAGGAATCGGTCGTTTCGACAATCTTCCCCCTTCTCCCGCCATAGCCACTATGCAATGTTTTTCTCGGCCAGCTCATAACCTACTAACTCTTCGCTGATTCTGATTTCGGAATCGGGGTCGCACGTCCGAAAACCCCCGATCGAAGCCCTTATTCGCCCAAATCCGCCCTCCAACTAGTGAGTTATACGTTTTCCTTCCTCCTCTCTCCTCATTCCGCCATATCCCGGCGCAGCCGGTTTCTCACTAATTCCCTACTCTGTTGTTTTAACACTAAAACTAACTCTAACCGTGGGTTCACCCGGGGTAAGAGCCCCAAGATTGCCCCTTCCCCTGTCCGATTCCGTGAATAATCGCGCGGGTTACCCTCTTTCTACTGCGCCCCCTACCATCTCCCCGCCATACCACCTTCTGCATGCACCCAACGCCCGCCGTCGTCCGGGTTCATCTGTTCGTTTCAGCCTTCTCGTTGTCCGCTGTTCTTCGCCCCTTCACCCAGCACCTGCCCTGTGGCACACCGCTCCCCTCCTACCTGTTGTACCACCCAGCTCGAACGCCCACCACCGCCCTGTCGCCTTAGCCCACCACCCACCATTCATCACTGCCTAACGCATCGGGCACGATATACCATCATGGTTCATTCACTCTCCCCACCTACTGCGCCCGCCGGCTCGCCTCTCCGCCCGCCGGCTCGCCTCTCCGCCCTGCCTTCCCGTACCCGGCGCTCATCGCCCCACTGTGCCAACACTTCACGGCCCGACGGCGTTCGGCTGTAAAAAAAAAGAGAACAATGCCCGACCGTCGGGCTTTCCTCGTATTATATGCGTGTCGTCCTAGCGCCCGGCCATGCTAACCTACTCTGTATCGGTCAGCTTACTACGAACGCCCCGAAGGGCTTACCTCTGGCAGTGCCCCATGGAGCCAAAGGCGGTGCGCAACTCGTTTTTCCAAATGCACCGGGCCCTACTTCTCGCCCGGATTCGGTCCTCCTCCCCCAATTCTATTGCCCCGACTCTCCGACCTGCGCCGCTTCCCTACTAACCTCGTCCGCTTCATGCCCAGACTCACAAAAACTCTGCAGTGGCCAAGAGTTGGCCCTTCCAACCTTCTACGTCCGGCCACACAGCAGTGCGGCATACCGTCGCGGAGGTACTACCGCAAGCCCCTCCCCGCTTTTTACCTTTGCGTACCCGGCGCCAACTATGTCCGGGTTCCTTTCCAACCCTTACGCAGGCGTCATACTAATCTTCTCTGCATCGTTCCAAATCTAACGGATGTCCCGAAGGACCGGACCGGGGTAGCGCCTCGTGGCGGCACCAAAGGTCGCGCCACTTGTCTAACCCCCGCCCCTGCTCGGTTTCGCGCCCACCTACGGGCGTGAGATAGATAATAATAATATTAAAACTTCGAATTAAATATTATATATATATATATATGGACATATAAAAAAAAACGCAAAGCACGCGGCAACCAGGCAAGAGTTGCGGCCTCCGTGGTAGCAAAAGGCGAGGGGGATAGTTCTACCGGCCCATCAACCCCTCGAGCCTTTTCGCCGCGCTCCTCCGCTCCCTTGTTGCATGCCGTTGGCCTCGATCCCTGCGTCTGCTGCCTATCTGTCTAGTGCTGTAACCTATAGGGGTAAGCCCAAGCCTGGTACCAGCAGGCCTGAGTCACTTAATAAGGAGGTAGCCCCCGACCTTTTGCGGCCAAAGGAGCCGCCCCACGCCATTCCTTGACCCAACACTCACACACATGACAAAAAAAAAGCCGCGCCAACCTCCCGGCAGTGTCGCGGCTACCCTTACCCGGCCGAATCCATCAGGTCCCATCATCTGGATGCCGCGTAAGTCCGCACCGACTCACTAAACCGTCCATCGTACCACGCGGAACCAATGAACAAGGTGCTCATAGGCTAATCAATTTAATCAAGACAAAAATGACATATGCTGACCAAAATTCACGCCACGTCTGCCAGTGTAACCAAAAGAAGGGGAAAAAAATCACGCGCACCTCAAACTTACGTGCCCTCGCACTTTTTACTCAAGTCACCATAAATTACAGACGCGGCTGCGCCTAGCGTGGCATACTTAAACTTTAAACAAAACTGTTTTCTGTCATTTGCAAAGACCAGGGCGGATACCCTTGTAAGGGTGTTCGCACCGACACCGCCACTCCAGTCTTCATCTGGGATCTTTTTGATCGTCGGTATGAAACTGACTACCGTGATCCTCTTTTTATCTCGTGAGTTCAAGAATGACTAGGCTTACAAAATAAGACAAATTATGAAATATG
>BFEA01000822.1:369419-379580 GCA_003427395.1 Chara braunii | reverse complement strand
TTTTGGGGAAACTACGCGGGAGTCACAAAAACGAGTTATAATTGCAGTATGGGCCAAGATACAGTTTGCAATTGCAGTTGGGGCAATGTATACAAACCTGTGATAAGCTCAGACCCGTACCGCGCGGCTTGCCGTATCCCTGAGGAAAAATCCCCCGGAAGCCCCGAAGTACGGATGCGAACAAAAAGGGGTTTTTCTTTCTTTTTGCTTTTGTTTTCTTTTTGAAACGGCTTTTTCACTTTTTTTTCGGTTAATAACTCCCGCGCGGGCGAATAGCGGCCGCGGTATGAAAACCAAGAAACGGTTTCGGTTGGGACTTTTTGAATTTTTGCGCGCGCGCACCTCGCACCCCGGTTTCTTGCTTTGCATCCCCGCGCCATCTTCCTTTCTTGCTGCGCGCGCTTCCCCCATGCTGGACCCTTCGTCTTCCCGCACGCAAAGCTCGATCCTTACCCCGTCTTCCTCCGCGAAGTGATTGGCTGCGTAGTTGGGATGCTCGGATCAATGTGGAGAGCGGGAAACCGCGCACCATTTGAACGAACACCCCAATCACGTAGGACCATGCAACCCCGCGGGTCGAACCCTCTGACTCCCCACCTTTCTTCTGTCCTGCTCATCTACACCATGCGCTGCCCGCACCTCGCGCTGACAACCCGCCGCCTCCCGCGCTATAAATTCGCGCAACCCTCTCCTCTCCCTCTCTTTGATCTCGGCTGCAATGCTGCGCGAGCTATGAGCGAAGTCCGCGGCGCCGAACAGGCTCGACGAGCCCAAGGACGGGCGGAATGACGACGCGGGGTGGACCCGCGGTAGACTCGGGGTGAAGCAGTCGGAGGGACTGAGCAGTGGTGGGGATTGGACGCCGGCCACGGCAGGGCCTTGTGGCTATGGTGGTCGGTGGTCTTGGGAAGTTCTGACGGTTGCGCCTGGGGGCGGCAGCTAATTGAGAATTTTTGTATACAAGAAGGACTCACTTTTATCTCAATTGCTGCTTTGTCTATGCATGACGTGTGTGTGAGGCCCCGAGTGATGGGAGCTTATTGTGCGCATGAGTGATGTCAAAGGTCTATGGATGATTGGATGTCCTGTCAAGGGTTGTTGATTGCACGCATGTATGTGTGTATGTACTTATCCGGGTCGGGACGGGGGAACTGAACTGGATGACCATCTGCTTAGGAGTATGAGTGTGTTAATCCCGTTGTTCCCCTTCCTTCCGCGACCCTTCCTGCGCGCACGCGCAGTCTCAGTGTAAACTCTCTCTCTCTCTCTCTCGCCTTTCTTTTTGAACTGGTAGTCATCGCTTTTTAACTTCTCGTCCCTGCACCGGTGACGTCAACCGTCGGTGTCCGCGCGCACGGTCGACGCCCCCGCGACGGGGAAGAGAACTTAGATTTCATCATCTTCTTTCGATGCACTAACCTTGAGAGAGAAGGGTTGCATCGAGTGTTGTATGGAGACGGTGTTGGTACGGATGACCGGGAGCGCGGGGTCTGGCCCGTGTTCATCGCCTACCTCCGATCGTCCCATCTCGCTACCGGCCTTTCCCATCGCAGATGATGACGGCGTCTACTGCGATGCGGATGTACGGCGCGCTTTGAGACGAACGGAGCAAGTCTGTTGGCGAGACTCACCCCGGGTGTTTAATATAAGGGGAGACGGGTTCGTCTTAATTGATCGTTTCGATTCCCCGACTCTAATATTGCCTTATACGGATTTGACTGTGTTGCCCTGGTCGATCACTCACGCCACGTGGCGGCCACAGTTTGATTGTCGTTGGTATCGCCAGGGGGACTCGTGTTCTTGGCGACGACTGGTCCTGGGTTACGAGGGAGCGACGAGGTTCCCATGAGCCCTCCCGTAATGCGGGGGCGCTGCCCGCGCAATTTCGAACTCGGGTGTCGGCAAGTTCTCCCGCCGCTTCGCCCTCTCAAGAACTTCCGCGCGGACTTTGTGAGTCCGACGCCGAGGCTTGAAGGCCTCGAACCAACCACCTATACAACGAAAACCTGACGGCCCGGTCTCCGGTCCTTAGCCGCCGTGGCCTCCTCCCCCTGCTGCCCTTCTTCGTTTTGATTCACTGCGGCAGTTCGTCTTTGCGGAACTATTCGGTTTTCGTACCCTGGACTGACCCGACCTCCACGGGACTCAGTGGGGAAAGATCGATCCCGGGATAACCTCTGGTTCGAAACGAGAGCCTCCCGTTCCGACCGGGAGACTCAACCCCTACGGCCAAAAAAAAAAATCCTCGGCCACGCCCCTCCTATAACTCTGATCGGCGACCCGGTACGGGAATCCGCAAGGGGGCGTGAGGTTGGTATCAGAGCTGATTCGTTTCGGCTCCGAGGTTTTCCTAGGACAATTACCTTGTTTAGGAGTTTTTTCCTTTTTGGTCTTTTATTTTTAGATTTTTCTCATTTTTGAGTAGGCTGGCTCCCCGTTGACGGCGGCCCGCAAATAGCAATCAAAACTGAGCGAGAGGCCGGGCTTGAGATCCGCCTCCCGCGATGGTGGAACCCGGGATTGGGGGTGGAAACGGCGGCGATAACCACGCGGTGATGGCCAATCATCCCCTGTATTTTGTACCTCCTCCCTTCGAAGTTCCCATTTTCTCCGAGGATGATACCGACCCTCGCACCTGGCTAGCCGCCTTGAAAGCCCAGGGCTGGTCGGACCAGTTGCTCCGAGAACGAATCCCGGGGAGGTTAGCCGGAACCGCTTTTGAGTGGTATGGGCAGAACCCCTACACTAATTGGCTAACCTTCCAACGAAAGTTTCTCGAGCGTTTCGATCACATCGCACCCGGACAGTGCCTTCGTCTGATAAAAGAATATACGCAGCAGCCTCGGGAAACCTTGCCCAGATACGCAGAGCGTTTTACTTATTTAGCCGAACGTTCCGGGGTCGATGAAAAGATGGTGCGGACTGATTTCGTTAGGGGACTGTCCGATTCTCGCTTGCCGAAGAAGATCCGTAAGAAATGCAACCCAATAGAACACACCCTCACCGAGCTCATTCGGTATGCCATTAAGTATGGGAAGGAAAATTACGATGTAGGTCAAGATTCAGAGTCCGACGAAGACGACCCTTCGGGTGTCCGACGCCATAGCTACTCCGCTACGGCGCGAATGTTCGAGGATCGCTTCGGGTTAGGACCGACGAAGAAAAATTCGGATCGGAAAATTTCGTCTTCCGCGTCGACCTCCCGACGCTCTGGTCAAGCTCAAGGAGGTCGTGACGAGGACGAAATATCAATGAAAGAGGTCGCGGCTTAGCTGGTCACGGTAGTGGCCCCGCTGACGGAATTCGTTCAAAACTTGCAGCGGCAACGGGTGGCAGCTGCGCAACGACAGCAAACTGCCATGGCCGGTGGTACCCCTATGACCCGACCAGCCGCAGCAGGACTTCCCAGCCTCTGCGGTGCTACAACTGCAATCAGCCGGGCCACCTTGCGAAAGATTGTCCGAAACCTCGAATTCAGGGTGGGCCCACCGGACCTTCCCAAATTCCGTTGGCTGCTCCAACCGCTGCAGGACAAGGGAGGGTAGCCACGGTGATGGATACTGGAATAACGGAGATGGTGACCCCTGCAGCCACCGAGATAGGACCCGAAGAGTATATGGCTGCGGCGATGTTCGAGCCCGGGACCATTGGAGTGATACGTCACGTCCAAAGGATTACCGAGGAAAGCGACCTCGGGCCTTGGCGACCGGGGTTCGAAGATCTCACGGCCCCTGGCCCTGAGTACAAAGACGGTCACATCGACGTGTTGGATGCATTGAAGGCTCTGGATCTACGGATCCCTGTCCCTATTCCCTATATGCTAACCATTTCCGAAGCGGCTAACGAAAAATTGATCGAACGATGCCTCAAGAACAGGTGCCGATTCGAGGAAAGTCGAAAGGGCAAAAAACCGGTCCTACGAGACCTACCTACAAACGAAGAGTCACAGCCCTCGACCTCAAAGGTGCACAAAGCCAACCGGGTAGGAATGATCCAGACCATAGATCCTACCTCGGAAAAGCCTGAGGTATTCCTCTGAGCCTATCCTATAAGCTGGAAAAGCGTTGAGCGTGACCGCGAGGTCTGGGGAAACCCCTCGGCCGCCATCCTAGACTCGGGATCGTCAGCGGTCGCCATTTCTTGGAGATTGACGAAACAATTGGGAAGGGAAGGACAGGTTCAGCCCCTCCGACCGGATGAACTGTATATATCCGCTACAGAGGACAACATTCATTGTAAGGGGCGGATAACGAACGTGCCTATACGGGTGGGGTGGGTGCATTGTTTGTGCGACGCAATTGTACTGGATGTACAGGCGTATGATGTTCTGCTAGGCATTCCGTGGCAGGCGGCGGTCAGAGCGCGAATGCACTTTGACAGCTGTAAGGTGGTTCTCACATCGGCCCACCCCAAACCACAAATGATACCGATGAGATTGGCGGTGCGTATGCGCACCCAGCCGGCGCCTCGAATCACCACGAAAGCCCATCAAATCAACATGATCCGACGCATGTCACCAGGCGAAAATGAAACTTCATCGGAAATTGACAAGACTGATGTACCCGACCGATATCCGATCCGGGTTCAGGATCGGTGGCGCCATTCCTGGCGACGAGAACCCCTGGAAAGAGTTCGAAGCGAGTCCGATTGGTCGCACACGTTCTCCTCCGTGGTGCAGGGAGAACCCCTGCTGAGGGTGTCACGAATAACTGACCTTTCGGAACCCCCTGCATCCTTATATCTTAGGATGGACCCCCTACCCGAAAGGTTTACGGAGCTTAGGGGGTTGTGCGATTTGACCTTTCGGCCTCCCAGACCCCTACTTACGAACACAAAAACCGCCCTGCTCTTGAAGGAAGGGGTGGCGTTTCAACCTCGAACGAGGGAATATCAATGGAGGCCAAAGGAGCTGTTACAGGCCTTTTCAGTAGAACCCCCGGCTGAAACCGAGCTCGAGAACGACAGTGACATGGAAAACGAACCGATAAGCCCAGCAGATAGTCAACTCATCGCGATCGTGCTTTCGGCAAAAACCGACAATTCGTTGTTCGGTGCCTCACCCGAAGCCAACGCGGCAGTCCCCACGATTACGTCGATGATCTCCCTCCCTGAGGGAAACGTGGACGTCCGGCTGCCGGCCCATGTGCCTGACGACTACAAGCGCCTTCTTTTGGCAGTTATACGGGCCTACCCAGAGGCCGTCAGCATCAAGGACCACGATATAGGACTTACCCACCTGATCCAACACGCGATTGATACCGGTGATCGCGCCCCGATACATTGCCGACCGTACCGCTATTCCCTAAAAGAAAGACAGCTGGCCTTGGAAAGGGTACGGGAGTTCGAGCGGTTAGGGTGGGTTGAACCATCGCTGGGACCATGGTCATTTCCCGTGGTCCTCGTGCCAAAACGAAACGGTTCAGTCCGAGTGTGTATTGACTACCGCAAATTAAACGCTATTACTACCAAAGATGTTTATCCACTGCCGAGGATTGACGATCTGCTAGATGCTATCGGGTCCGCTCGGGTCTTTTCATAGTTCGATATCCGACACGGTTTTCACCACGTCGCAGTCCGACCGGAAGACCGGCCCAAAACCACTTTTGTCCTGTTCGAGGGCACGTGGCAGTGGATCCGGTGTCCCATGAGAATTTGCAACGCCCCTGCAACATTCCAGCGGGCCATGAATATGACCTTCGCCGAGTTCGTTAACAAAACCCGTTTGACGCAGCCGCTGATAAATTTTTGTGTGATTGTGTACATGGATGACATTTTGGTATTTTCCAAAACCTACGAATACCATGTGGAGCATATTGAATGGGTGTTGCATGCGTTGAAAGATGCGGGGTTCAAGGTGACTCTGGAGAAAAGCGAGTTCTTTCTGTTCGAAATTTCCTTTTTGGGCTACATCGTCACGGTCGAGGGACTGAAACCGGATCCCAGGAAAGTAGCAGCGGTTCGAGAAGCCCCGGCCCCGTTCACGCTCACTCAGGTTCGAGCCTTCCTAGGGTTGCCCTCTTATTATCGACGCTTCATTCGGAGCTTTGCTTGCCTCGCCAAGCCGCTGACGAACCTGCTGAAGAAGGAGTAGCAGCTGATCTGGACGCCGGAATGCGAGGCGACTTTTCAGGCACTCAAGGAGGCTCTTACATCGGCACCCGTGCTGGCGCGTCCCGATCCGACAAGACAATTTGCGCTGCATACCGACTGGCAGTCGCAGGCGATATCGGCGGTGCTGACTTAGCAAGGAACGGATGGAAGGGAGCACATCATCGAATATGCGTCGAAAACGCTAAGTCAGGCGCAGTCAAACTACGAGGCGTGCAAGGGTGAGTGCTTGGCGGTGGTGTGGGGGGTTCAGCACTTTCGACCGTATCTGTACGGCCAGAAGTTCGTGCTCGTGACGGATCATCAGCCATTGTTGGCGTTGCAGAACAACACGGACTACACGGGTACCTTGGGAAGGTGGGTGGTGAGATTGCAGGACTACGACTTCGACATCCGCCACCGCACCACCAGGCAACACGGGAACGCCAATGGTCTGAAGCGCCTCCAGCCGCCGAACAAGAGTCCCGCGAACGAAAAGCTCATCCCGTGGAAGCCGATTTCGCCTTCGACGGAACCCGGCTACGGGGAGGTGAATGTCCTCCGCAAGGGTACTGCAGCAATCGAAGATTGCGATCTCCCCTGAGGAGGCCGCCTTCCCTTCTTCCCTTCCCTAGTCTTTAACCCCCTCTCCCGACCCTGACTCCCCTTCGAGCACGCCTTCCCAAATCTGTTTCTTCTGCACCTTGCCCATGATACCAGACGGGGGAGATCCTCCTCTCGAGGGGCCTAGCTTTCTTCCCTGGGTGCAATGCAGTCAATGTCACACCGTCCGGTCCCATAGGAGTTATGCCCGGTATCGGAATGAGAAAAGTTGGAACTGTCCCAACTGCCGAACGGACCACGTACCTACGGAAAAACGGTATCTAGAAGCCAAAACGACAGACGGATTTTTGCCAAGCGTCCGAGCGAAAGTCTGGACGGATCTTTTGCTATTACGGAGACTGACAGGCGACCCGTTGACGGAACTTACCAAGGCTGAACGGCGACGCGTCACGGAACGGCCGTACGATTACCGCTGGCAGGGATCCGTCCTTCAAAAACGAAAAGACGATGAGGTCGACGGATCTACTTGGCTGACGGTTCCACACCTACAGGCCAGGTTCGATTGGACACGAGCCGCCCACGAGGAGGATGCGGTCCACTTTGCAGTCAAATACACGGAAAAAGCAATAGAGAAAAACGGATGGTACTGGTCGGGAATCCGGGAAGATGTGAAATACATCGTCCGGACTTGCCCGACCTGTGCGACCGATAAGGCGCCGATACAGATGCCCCGTACAATAGTGCCTACCTGGGTAGAGCGCCCCTTCCAACGGGTCAGTATCGATACGACGGACATCAACGTGCCGAGAGGCCCTGTTGATCAAGGAGAACTCAATGTTCTTCTGGTAGCCGTAGATCATTTCTCGAAATGGATCGAAGCGTATCCAATGACCAGCCGGAACTCGCAGGAAGTAGCCTGGTATATTAATCGCTTTTTGTGCATGCACCTGGACGTAGAAGAGATACATATGGACAATGGATTCGAGTTCCAGGGAGAAGTAGAGCGACATCTTGTAAGGGCAGATGTTAGAATTTCGTACTCCCTAGGGCACTGGCCCCAAGCCAATGGGCTCGTTGAGAATGCCAACTGAATGATCAAGACTGCACTTAGACGGAATATCACGGCAGGTGATACCAGGCCCTGGCCTGTCATAGTCGACCACATTTTGGCCGTCTATCGGGCTACTCCCCACGGGAGCACCGGGGTGTCCCCGTTCCAACTGAGAACCAATAGCGTCCCCAGAGTGCAGTTGTCACCTCTAGTGGGTACGAAAGTTAGAGTAACCCGGGCCCAACACAAGGACAAGGCCCAGCATTACCTGGATCTGATGGCCCGGACCTATCCCGCGTTAGCCCGAAGACGACAAAGGGTCGTAGATCTGACGCATCAACGGCAGCTCCGGGACTATGAGAACCGACACGCGACAGCGGGACCAATGCCCCGTTATAAAATCGGGGACTTGGTGCAGGTACGAAAATCTGCGCGCTCCTCCAAGATCCACCCACGCTATACCAACATTTACGAGGTGACGGAAGTTGGCGCACGAGGACAGCACTCCGTGAAGCTGGTCCCCCGGCATAGCACGCAGGCCAGGTCGCTTACGCGACACGCGGCGGCTCTGCGACTGTTTCGGCCATCTCCGGGCCGCGAATCAGCTCTTGCCCCGTTCGAGCCTTCGTCCTCTCTCTCCCCCTCTCCTTGTTCGTCTTCTTCCTCTTCCCAATCTGCCTCGTCCCTTGGTGCTGAGAGCCTCAGGGAGCAGGATGAACCATCGCCAGCCGGAGCATGAGCCCCTCGAGCACTTCCAGACGCCGCTTGCTGATCGCTTGTTGCGGCACCAGTTCAATGAGGAAAGGCAGTTGCGATACGACATTCAGCAGGTGAACGTGCCAGCGCCCGGGGTTGCTGATCTGGCGGCCTACTCGTTACTTTGTGATTGGCTGACGTATGTGGGGGTGTACGTGGATGTGACGCAGTTGCCTGGACGAGAGACGACTCGAGTGTTTATAGAGTTCCGCGCGCTCCAGGTGGCACCTAACTTCGTACATAGCATCGCCACCTTTATTGGAGACTTGACGATCCTGCCGCAGCCGAATAGGGAGCCAGCGCGGAGCTTTGTGCGCGAATACGCGGTACAGGCGGCGAGATCGATGGCCAAAGTGCAGGGACGGGGAGGGCACCAGTTCACAGCCCACGAAGCGTTGTTGCGCAGGGCAGAGGACGGACCAATTGCGTTGGTGCCGCAGCTCCCCGCACTTCTTCCTCACGCCGCCCCTCTCAACATCCAAGCTATTTCCCCTGGCCCGTACTAAATGCCCCCCTTTTTCTCTTACACCACTCTGCCCTATCAGCTCACGAAGGGCCCCTATCCTATGCGCGAGTTCTCATAATATTTGGTGGAGCTAGACGACGTGGAGCCGCTGCCCTTCACAGACGAAGACGCGTGGGAGTTGCAGCGCGCGCTATACAAGTCGGTGGTGTTGGGGATGTTCCGATTCTTCGTGGCGCACAAAGACCACTGCATCAGGGAACATTTCGTCGTCTATTACGTCATCACGCGGCCCAAGCCGGCGCAGAAGGAGGGGACGGTGGCGTTGTACCCCTTTGCCCAGTTCCAGACGACCGATCCGGGATTGCTGGAGCTCATACATCTTGAGCTCCTATCCATTGCGCAAGTGATCATGAGCGAGGAAGAGGAGATCCAGCCACGATTGCGGACGGCGGCTGCCCCGCGGAGAACGTACAGCGCTGTTGTCATCCCGGATTACATTGCGCAGCGCGAGGAGAGGTTGGAGGACTTCCTTGAGGAAAAGCCTTTGCGACCTCCCTTGTCGTATCCCAGACCTGCACCGCCAAAGGCCCCCAAGAAGACGCCGAAGAGGAAGAGACGCCACCCATTGCCAGGAGCGCAAGGCAGCCGAATCGGTGGCGGCGAGGAGGTGGTTCAGCCCGTTCATGCGCGGAATCCCGACCCTGTGCCTGTGAGTGCGGCGACGCTGGTTAAGGAGACTGTCGTGCCATCGCCGCTCCTCCCGTGCGTGCCCGACCTCAATCTCGATGGAGCCGGGCCATCAGCCGCAGCAGCTGGAGGAGGAAGTCGAATGGGATTACCGGATCCCGTATCCAGATCCCCCGTCCTCGCGGGACCTTTCCGCTTCCGCCAGCCACCCCGGAGTGCCCCGGTCATTGACATTAGCAGTTCCTCCGAGCCGGACGGTCCATCCGACAGAGGTGGATTTCATGGTGGAGCCCACCACCATCAAGCTCGAGGCCATTGCGGGGGCGCCGCACCCTGATCCGGCGTGGTAGCCATATCCGACCTCCACGGGACTTAGTGGCGAAAGATTGATCCCGGGATAACCTCTGGTTCGAAACGAGAGCCTCCCGTTCCGATCGGGAGACTCAACCCCTACGGCCAAAAAAAAAAATCCTCGTCCACGCCCCTCCTATAACTCTGATCGGCGACCCGGTACGGGAAGCCGCGAGGGGGCGTGAGGTTGCGTATCACA
>BFEA01000822.1:340526-357206 GCA_003427395.1 Chara braunii | reverse complement strand
TACGTGGCGAAGAGTATTGAACCGACGCTGTTCTTGGTCGAGAGGGCCACGTGGCGAGGGGGCTACGTGGGGAAGAGTATTGAACCGGCGCTGTTGTTGGTCGTCATCCACGATATGCCACCTGTCAAAGTGTCACGTTGTCGCCACGTGGCAAAGATCAACCTTTTTTTCTCTCTCTCTCTCTCTCTCTCTCTCTCTCTCTCTCTCTCTCTCTCTCTCTCTCTCTCTCTCTCTCTTTTTCATCCACCGTCGCTATCCATCTCCGTCATCGCCACTCTTCTTGCTCTCCAAGCAGCCTCCTTCATTCTCCTTCGCCGCCCTCCGTTTCTTTTCAATCCTCCTCTCCATATATAGTGAAAGCCAGCACTCTTCCTCAAGTTCGTAGGCAGGAAGGGCTTTCTCTCTTTCTCCCGCAGCCTCCTCTTCCAGCGACCTTGGGTTCTCTCTCTCCTTTTAGAGGTACCTCTCCGCCTCCCTGTCGCATTCTCTGTCCTTCTCATGTTCCCGCCGTTGTCTCTCCTCTTCCTCCATAGCTGCTTGGATCTTCCATGCGTACCTTAGTTGCCATAGGTACCTCCCACGTGTGCACTCGACTCCATGCACAACGTCGGTAATAGAGAAGAGGTTGTCGTCGGGTCATCGTATGCTAAAGGGGTTTATGGATCCTCCCTGCGCACGGATCCTGTTGCTCCTCGAGCTCACCGCATTGTCACGCACCATGCTGTTGTGGAGAGAGAGAGAGAGAGAGAGAGAGAGAGAGAGAGAGAGAGAGAGAGAGAAACATGCTATGGAACACTCCAACAGCGGGTGCACAGGTCAGACATGCTAAAGTTGACCTTCACGATCGTCTTGCACTCATATGCTTGATTGTTCACTTTATGATGACTTTATAGGTTGGACTCACATTGACCTCGGTCAGACACAGACCCTTAAAGTCCCGGGCCCAGACTGTTGACCTAGACCTGGCCCATGCATGAGACAAGATTGCATGAGGTGGTGTTTGCATTGATTGAAGCACTGAGGCGTCCGTGTCCTAAGCGTGGCCGCTTATTAAGCCATTTGAGAAGAGCGAACTATAGAAAGTTTAATGATTTGACAGTTGTTAGACGTAAGTGTGACAACACGACAAACCTTTATCCTGATGGAGATGTCATTGTTGATGAGCAGTAGCAGTTAGCAATGGAAGAAAGGAGGAGGCAACTTCGTGGACGTGACGATGTAGATGAGTAGTGCAATTTGTCTTCTGAGAGATATAGGAAGAGAGAGATGTTCATTGGATGGTTGTCCAACCCTTACCTTAATGACAAATTTTTAGATAGTCATCTTCGGTTTCAGTTACGTGATTGCCCCTACAAGAGATATGGGAGGAGAGAGACAAATAGAAGAGAGAGAGAGAGAGAGAGAGAGAGAGAGAGAGAGAGAGAGAGAGAGAGAGAGAGAGAGAGAGAGAGAGAGAGAGAGAAAAGAAAACGACTTACATAATTTTGACGTAATATTACTGCGTTTTTTAAAGTTGACGTCGATTCCACTACGCGATAATTGTGCCTTGATCATACTGCGGCCACTTGCTTACTGTAACGAAACGAAAAATCTTCATATGAAACTATTTTTCTTTGTATACTCGTGTTCATCTTCCTTTATTCTTTGCTCTTTTGTTGCTCCCCTCTCTCTCTCTCTCTCTCTCTCTCTCTCTCTATATATATATATATATATATATATATATCCATTTCTATCTTTCCCTCTGTCTCTCTCTCTCTCTATCATTTTCTATCTTTCTCTCTCTCTTTGTTTGTCTCTGTCTCTCCTCGTCTTTTCTCCTGCTTGTTTTTTTTTCTATTTGTCACTTTTTTAATTCGTGAATTAAACTCGGATTTTGTAGCCAGTTTTAGGCTATTCTTTATTATCCTGTGATTCTTTTTTTTTTTTTTTTTTAAGTCTGTCTCTGTTTATGCGAATGGTCCGTGTCAGGTTGCCTACAACATTT
This sequence comes from Chara braunii, assembly GCA_003427395.1. Taxonomy (NCBI): domain Eukaryota; kingdom Viridiplantae; phylum Streptophyta; class Charophyceae; order Charales; family Characeae; genus Chara; species Chara braunii. The sequence goes on along the minus strand of BFEA01000822.1, from coordinate 355,222 downwards.
CTTATTTCTGCGGGCACGGTCCGCACCGCCTGCACCGAGGGCGCATAGCTAGTATACATAATTGGAGGGATAGGCTGCGAGCTACTGAAAGGACGAATGGTGGCCCACCACCTGCTGAGTCTGTAATCTGTCCCTTCCGATTCGTACAGGAAGAACCTAGCTGATGACCAGAATTTGTTGACAGGTGGGAGACAGTCTACTATTGAGGATAGATTTAGCAGGCATGGATGCGTTTGGGGGGGAAGGAGCCTAGCTGTTGACCTGGGTCTGGAGGAGGGCTGTCTAGTATTCGTTGGCGACAGATTAAGGGCGCATCAGGTCGTCCCTTCACCGTGTCGAGGCGGGGTGCCTCCAGGGGGCCTGTATAAACTAGTACAAAAACACTACCTAGTCTGGGGGGGTCTATCAGGGGCGGTTGCTCTTGCATGGCTTAGACTCTAGGGCAGGATTGGGATATAAGTTGCTCCGGCTAGTCCAAGTTCCGCCTAGCCTTGGGTAAGCTATGGGAAGGACGGTAGGATGCATCTGTGGGCGCCAGCTTGCCTTGCCTAGGTGCCTGTGTCAGCTTATCGGGTAGACTCTCAGACTACTGGGGCCTGTAGAAGATTGCATGAGCCTAGCGTCCGAAGTTCCTGTACGGCAAGGTTCATCCACTTCCACTTCCACTAGGGTGGGGCAGTACCCAGCCCTGCTACTTGTCACTGCTATTCGGTCCAAGTTGCCCTCGATACTGGTAGGGTGATGGTGCTGAATGCTGGCCACACTGAGGTACGGTAGTAGGGATAGGGGGTGCGCGAGGAGTATTGACATGAGGATGGGTTGGGAGGTGGCACCACCCTGTCAGGACCACCATTGGCTGCCCGCTGCCAAGCAATCACCGTGTGTCTGGTCATTGACCTCTATAACACCCTCGGCTTAAAAAAAAAACAAAAAAATTATGGGGTTCGACCCGAGCTACCACAGGCAGCGTCTAATGGCCCGAGCCAAGCTGTATCCCATGACAACCTCAGAACTACCCCAAGTACACCCTCCTGGCACAACAGTTTTCACTTTCCTTCCTGCATCCTGCTCTCCTTCTTTTTGTCGTCCAGTCATTATCACTTGAACCACCACTACTTGGCCCAGCTAGAAAAAAAATACGCGCCTGTTTTTTTTCGGGGGTGGTTTTCAGGGCCGTTTTCCAGTCGCAATCAACTTTCAGAAAAACAAAAAAAAAAATAGAAAAAAACTTCAACAAAGAAAAAAGCAAATGCTAGGCTACTTGGAAAAAAAAAAGACGTCCTCGTGCAGGGAGAGAGAGAGAGAGAGAGAGAGAGAGAGAGAGAGAGAGAGAGAGCCCTTCAACAGCCTCACAGGTTGACGCATTGCTGACGTTTGGTAAAAAAGGTGGTGACGTGGCCAAAAAAAAAAATTCTCCTTTCTCCCTCACTCTTCTCTCTGCGCCGCCGCCGACTCCTTCCGTCCTCTCCTTCTTTTTGCAACTCGTAGTTCCTTCTGACCACACCCTCCTCCTCCTCAACCTCTTTGTTGATCTGTGTGTGTGTGTGTGTGTGTGTGTGTGTGTGTGTGTATGTGTGTGTGTGTGTGTGTGTGTGTGTGTGTGTGTGTGTGTGTGTGTTGTTATCTCCCTTCAACAGCCTCGCAGGTTGACGCATTCAAAAAAGGTGATGACGTGCCAAAGAGAAAAGACCACGTCACCCGTCTTTAACTCCTCTTCTCCCTCACCGTCCACTTTTCCCCAACTCCTCCTCCTTATTGATTCCCTCCTACCCCATCCTCTCCTTCTTTCTGCATCTCGTAGTTCCTTGCGTCCAAACCCTCCTCCTCCTCCTCATACCTCTTTGCTGATCTGCAACACGTTCATGGTTAATAGGTGGTGTTATATTCGGCGAAACTTTTACCGAAACTGCCATATTTCCCGGAGTTTTTGCTTTTTTTTCTTTTTTTTGTCGTGTGTGATATGTATGTGCTTTGAACTTGAACCCGAGCCTAATGACTACAAATATCATAAATCTTTGTTTCCCAGTATCACAACACCGCCCTTTGTTTTTTTCGTGTACCCCTCAAAGTTGCAACCTATCTCACTAATTACCTAATTTTGCACTTTTAGTGTAATCTTGTTTAATTTCCTAAATAATATTTCTTAAGCCCGATGTTTGTGAATTTTGGGTTGAGACATACATCTCTTGTTCTCCCTATTTGAATCTCGCACTAAACCCTACACATACGATATTTTAACCAAAAAAATGAAAAAATTCACTCATGATTGCCTGCAATAAATAGTTGCCATGTTGAACTTCATTAATCCGACATGTCCAAAGGAAAGGGAATGGCAGGGTAATACTTCCTTTCTCTGGGAAGTATGATATTCCTCCTAGACATTCTAAGGTATCTTTAGGGTGTCCTTAACAATTTGAAAAGACGTGTTCTTGCTATTTGAAATCTAGTTATATCTTATAATTTGTTTGATGGTCGACTTGCAATTCTGTTGAATAGAAATAAGATCACCATTCGGGTTGGAAACTTGAAAGCTAGGCCGAAGGATAATTTGATTATTAAGTTATATTAACACAAATCTTTTTATGACTTATAAAATGCCTTGGGCATAAATTAATACGTACAAAAAGAATGTCCAATCGTTTCTCCATTAATAATAGGGGAAACTACGCTGGAGTCACAAAAATGAGTTACAATTACGCTATATTCTTATCTCAAATCTTTCATCATCTTTCAAATTCTTTCAATTCACCTTCGTTGCTTACCTACCTACCACTACTCCTAAGGCTTAGTCAAGGGATCCCTGCAAACATAGATTTGTTGAGTTATAATTGTAGTATGGGCCAAGATACAGTTTGCAATTGCGGTTCGGGCAATGTATACAACTGAGCTTTCTGGCCAGGTAGGGTGCCCTAAAGTGCAATTATAACTCGTTTTTGTGACTCCCGCGTAATTATCGCTTAATAATAATGTCCCATTCTGCAACGACATGCATTCCGAGACAATCTTCTATGCACTATGAAACAATCTTCTAAGCGGACAGGGGTTGATGAGCTTAGGGCTGATGAGCCCAGGGCGCAGCGCTGTCGGGAGCGCTGCGCCCCACTCGTATCGAATCAGTGCGCCCGCGTTCATACGGGAGGCGCGACGCGTACACGGTGCGTTTCTGCAGCGAGGATGGCACGACGCACGTCGGGACGAGCATGGCGAATCCTGGATAGGCGTTGAGTTTGGGGCACGTGTTGACGAAGAGCTCTCGAAAGAACGTTTTCACATAGGAGGAGCCTCGACTGCGAGGAAGGCGCGGTGTACGACGGAGAAATACGACGGAGCATGGCGAATCCAGGACGATGTGAGGACGTTGAGCTCGACGCTCGGGTTGAAGTGGCGTTCTTAAAAGAATGTGTTCCACACGGGAGGTGTACGCACGTCAAGATGAACAACGATGGAGCATGGCGAAGCCTGGAGGAAGCGAGGGCGTTGGGCTTGGGTAAGGTGGGAAGGAGGATGGGGGAGCTGGTGGAACGACAGCCAGCGCCGAACTGCTCAAAGTAGGATGCTCGGCTGTAAGGGGCAGCAACGGGAGCCTATTCAGGGTAGAGTGGAAGGAGGAGGAGGGGGATGGGGGGTGTTCATGGTTTCACTATCATCCCGATCAGGTATCGCATCAACATCTGCAGCCTTCCGCCGTCTTCCACAGATGACGTCTTCCACGGATGAACCGAGCGACTCCAGCTTCTTCTACAGTTGATATCGAAAGAAAGGGGGTCTTGCTTTCAATCGTCTGCCAGTTTTGCCCCTTGTTTTTCTTCCTTTTGACAACTTCTTTGGAGATCCAGACCCTCTGTGGACCCTTGTCGGCGGGCACGACAAGGTTGTTCCACACCATCGTAGGGGTTGGGTTTGGGGCCGATAATTGGTGGTTGTAAAGGAAGACGATCGGGGGGGGGGGGTTATCGTGGATATCGACAGCAGAGGAAGACCTTCAACACAGGTAAAATCTCCTTAAACTTAGTGTTAAGATCAAGGTATGGTCGACGCGATGGGCTTTCTAGAGTGCGCATAGAGTTTCGGCGTAGGAAGTACCTGGCATATGCAATTTTAGCAATTGGTTCTACCCTTGGAATTTCTGCTTTTCATCATTCACTGGGATTTGTCGGGCTTTGATGCGATCTAATATCCTAGGAAATTTTCGATTAACCGGTCTTCGTAGATTGCCTCCTTGGTGGGCGTCTGGATATTCTACCTTGATAAACTCGAAGTGATTCTCTGCGATTTCAAGGAATTCTCTATTCACTTCTATTCATTCCTATTCATTTCCTCCTATTTTTTCTCATGATATTTCCTTTGCCACACAGTTGCTTTTTGCAATAAGGATTCATACAACGATTACAACGATCATAATTATGATCAGAATTATTTTCTTAACGTTTTCTTAACATTTGATATTCATCAATCCAATTTTCAATATCTTAGCAAATCTCTTACTATACGACCTACACTACGATCAGAAGTACCTTAAATCTCATCCGCAAAATTTCAGCTCGTCTAGATAGTTTCTTAACCTTCTCCTAATCTCTTGGTCCTGGATTTCGATTCCGAAAATTGAACTTCCATAGTAATTGTCTGAAAACTAATATTGCATCGTTTGAACTTCCATAGCAATTGTCTGAAAACTAATATTGCATCGTCTAATTCCACAAATTCGACGTTGGAATTCTCACGTAATCTCTTCGACTCCCTTAAGGGGGAGACTATATTGAGGGGGTAGGATGATATGATGGAGGGAAAGGACGCGCTCTGTGGGAAGGGGCTAACTGCAGAGTGGAATTAGGGCACAACAGCAGGGGAGATGGTGGCTCTACTGCAGTAAGTCTTGCCGGAGTAAGGTTGGATAGGTGCAGGTGGTGGTGCAGTATCAGTTCCTTTCTTTAGGGAGTCTCTTCTTATTGAGATGTGCTCCAAGAGGGCTGCGGGGTAAGAGGGGGAAGGGGGGTAACCGAGGGGGGACTGTGGGTTTTGTTAGTAGGTCAGAAGGAAGGGGCTGGGGCGACGCAGGCCGGTGCTGGAGTGGTTTGCTCTGTGACCCGGAGAGGAGCACGAGGCTTGGGGAGTTCTGTCGAGGGAGGAAGATAGAACCAGCACTTTCGACGTGGCCGTAGCTGGGGTGTATCCCTGTCACCTTTTGGGGCGTGCGGCTATGGGGAGTTGCAGAGGGAGGAAGGCACTCCTCACCATCTTCACTAGGTTGGTCGGTACTGGGGCTTCGTGGGGTCCTGTAACTCTAGCATGGGAGTGTATGAGACCAGCCGGGTGTCGTTTTGAGGACTGAACATGAGACCTGCAGGTTTCTTCAATAGTTGCGGTGAGAGTGGGTGGTTGTTTGTTTGTGCAGTCCTTACTAATGTTCTTTGGTTCTGGACCCTTGGTACTATTAGCCCTTACGTGCAACTGGGGCGTAGGAGTTCAGAGAGGGTCACAACTGGGCTGACATCCGCATAGTTTTTCTGTTCTGTGCCCCTGTTTTGCCGACACCAGAACGACGCTGGCCGGAGCTGGGGCGTCGCCCTGTGACCTGCAATTCGCAGGAGTATGAGGCCTTGTAGAGAGATCTGGGGGTTGCCGAGGGTGGATGGCAATCCAGTGGCGAATGGGGGGGGCTGCGTAGTGGCGAGAAGAGATCAGCTATGGGAGATGTTAGTATGGTTGGTACTGTCCCTGAGTAAGTATGTCCCGGGGAAAGGAAGGCTAGGAATTACCTTAGGAGTCTAGATCTAAAGGTCTGCTGGTTTTTTTGGTTACCAACAAGGGTCTTAAGAGTGTTTTAGGAATCTGGGGACTTCTAATAACCCAGCTTAGATGATTCAGTACTGATGTACTCAGTGACTTACGGAGTGTTCGATGCCAAAACGACGCTGGCCGGTGCTGGGGCATTGCCCTGTAACCTGCGGATGCAGGAGCGTGAGGCTTGGTAGAGAGATCTGGGGATGCTTTGGGGGGCCATTCTAAGGGACAACCAAGGGTTGCTGCTGAGACAACGCTGGTCAGAGCTGGGGTGAGTCGTGTCACCCTGTAACCCAGCAGGGTGGGGGTGTGAGACCTGGAAGAGCTCAGCAGTGAGTTTTGTCAGTGTTGGAAGACTCAGATGGGTTGCTAGGGATTCGTAGATCTCTGAGCATTTGTGGACCTCTGTGGTGGTTTTTTCAGTTGTAGCAGACTTTGTCAAAGTAAAATTTCCAGTAGTCTAGAAGCTTTCATAGCCAGCCGGGTAATGGCTCCGGCACCATAAAACTGTCAGATTCTACGTTTTTCATCGTCACGTTTTCGGCCATCATCATAAGGGACGCTGAGCCCGGTTCTCAGCAATCTCGGTTTGGTTAGTCCGGGTAGACTGTGAGGACCCCGGCCTCAATATCTTTCATCACTAATATCAGCCTTGGGCACTGGGCCCGTTTTTTGGAAAAAAAAAAAAAAAAACAAAAAAAAAAAACTTCTAAGCGGACTTCATCTAACCTTAGATTATTTGCGGATTTAAACTAGTAGCCTAATACCTAATAAGATACGCCCTCTTGTGCACGGTCTGCAACGACCTCAACAAAATTTTGAGGTGAATATAGATGAAACGTACAAGAAAAATGGAGTGAGTTATTGCACCAATCTTCACATATTGGTAGTTGAATTGATCTACAAGAAAAACCATGGAACAAGACTAGGTGAATTTTGTAATAATTACCTTTGTCTGAGTTGGGGACTCATCGTAAGTGTCGAAGGCTTCTTTTTTCTTTTTTTTTTTCAAGAAGAAGTGTCGAAGACTAGGTTGAAAGGCAAACAATAGTTATCCCTTATGGTATCCAAATAGAAACAAATCTTAGGATGGGCCTATGGCCCCTTGCCCCAATTTAGCTACCATAGAAGTTTAGCAGATCTTATCCTCAGTGGGGCTTTTAAGGACTCCACATATTAGAAGCCCCTCCCTCGTGTCAACTCTTGGATCTGCACCCTCGTTTGCTTATTAATGGAAAGGAGAGCTCTGCATGATGGAGTCGGGACCTCGTTTGAGCGTTCACAACCCGGGCTGCTCAAATGTTCCCCACTGTTCCCTCTAGACGGAATTTGTGAAAAAAGTGTTGCGTCTCTAGAGTCAGATGCTCTTAGGTGTAGCTCAGATGGAGTTTCTTATACTTTCCCACCAACACAAGATACGCCGATGGGGATAAGAAATCTTTGTTTGCCGTTGCGTCGTTTGACAAAATTGCGGTGACCTGACTTTACTGCATGCCACCTCTAGTGCCAAACCCTGATGAAGGTTAGAGAGGAGAGGGGAACTTACCAAGGTCTATCCCAGCGGGGCCCTCAGGTTGTCCTTTTATTCTTTCTTTTCTTTTTCTTTTTTTTCTTTTTTTTTTCCTCTTTTCTTTCTTGCGCAGGGGCCATGCTAATCTTCTCCGTATCGTTCCAATTTTTTTTATATTTTTTTTTTGGAAAGCATTGAAACTTGTATTGCAAAAATCGTTCCAATTTTAACGGATGTCCCGAAGGACTGTCCTTTTATTCTCGATCCAGTTCCGGCTCCTTTTCCATTCTGGGGAGCATCAGTCCGGTTCCTATTCCACCTTCAAGTCTGAAGGGATCACAAAGATTACACACTCACGCTCCTCCCCCTTATGGTGTGGACGTCCGAAGGACTGGCAGAAGACAGGGTTACTTTAGTGCACAGAGTAGCTGTGCACATTCTGTTGAGGGAGGGAAGGCGGTCCAGTGTCCACCACCGAACCCCACCAATTCTTTGGCACAGTGAACCTGGAACAGTGGCAGCGCCACTCCTAGGCCACCGGGATTGACACGTGGTCTAGCTCTTCTGATAGCACCTGTTGGCAGGGGCCTCCCAACCGGAAAGCCATCTAAGGTTGAGAACCGCCCGAGGGGAATGGGGCTATGTACTGGTGCTGTTAAAAAGTTCAGCCTGCTGGACATGAGTGGTCCAAGGGAGGGGCCAAAAAAAAACAGTTTTCCAAATTTGGCAATTTGCCAATTTGGCACTTGCACCAAGTGTGATAAAAACGTGTTTACAAGAAATTGACATAAGGTACATGCGTTTCTTACAAGTTCCTTTTTTGGGGGGGGCAAAAGACGACGTATTCCAATTTCGGACCTGACAATTCCATCCAGTACTGGGGCCAGTTCCTAGCTTCGGCTTGTGTTGGAAAACGGGTCCAGCATCCCATAACTGAATCCTAAGCCTTTAGGCCCTTTACCCTGAAAACTGGAGAATTTAGTAATTAACTCTTCTAAAGCTCTTTCTAACACACACAAATCCAACAGATTCCAAAAAAGTTGTACACTTTTCTTTATCTGCAGATTTGGTGAGGAAAAATACTGAAGTACAGCTAGCATAACCCCCTCATAGAGACACAGTACTCTAATCCTATGTGCCACAATATATCCACACCATTGCAACACTTTCCCGTCTACAACAGAACCCCACTCCTGTGGTGCATCCAACCCCTTCCTCAGACTTCTCCAGCAGCTATCAAGGGCCTTAATCGCCCCCTGACGCATCAAGCTGTCAGCGCATAAACTGTGCAAACAGATGTCAAGAGAAGATGCAACCACTCTGTCGCCAATGCCTGATTGGCCAACAAAGTGATTGCAATCAGCTGCCAGCACGTGCAAACAGGCAAAAAGACAGACAGACAGACAGACACTGACCAACCGACCGACAGACAGACAGACAGACAGACAGACAGACAGACAGACAGACAGACAGACAGACAGACAGACAGACAGACAGACAGACAAAACAAACAAACAAACAAACAAACAGACAGACAAACAAACAAACAAAGCAGGATCGGCTAGCGTGTTGTGCTTTGCCTTGTGACTCAAAGGGTACACACACACGACTGCCAATAAAGGGCCTCGCCACACCACTCTCGAAATGTGAAAAAGACAAAAATGCGACGGGCACATCTGTCCATGTTCTAGCGGGAAGTTCATTCTCATTTTGCACATTTCGAGAGTGGTGTGGCGATGCCCAAACAGATGAATAGTTTGAATCTGGTAAGACACAATACCGTTGACGAGAGAGTATGTGCCACAAGGCCCACAACCCTTTCACAAAACCAGGAAAGAAAAGGCAGATATTGACAAGAACCGTATCCGCGTTCAGGGCCCACAAGGCTTACAACACATTCACATACACAGGGGAAGGAAAAGATGGGAAGGTTGGTTGACCTGATGTCAGAGATAGAACAGCTACTGTCTTCACTCGAATAGAACGCCCGGTCATTATTGCTGCATCTCGACCGAAAGTTGTGCAAATACAGCTATAATGACCGGGCATTCTATTCGGGTGAAGACGGTAGAGCTCTATCTATGTGTGGTAGACCAGAATAATGTGCCATGCTCCTATACAGAGAACTCACAGTGCAAGCAGAAAAAAGAAAAATATTATGATCCCCTTATAGGACAATCAATGCAAAACTTAAAAGAAGGCAAAAAGCATATCTCAACTTAAAGACAGTGCAAGATTGAACTCAAGAAGACTCTGAGGTGGACAGACAGAAGGAGCGGAATAGAATGTAGAAGGAGAAAAGACGAAATACACAAGTTTGGACCAACGTCATCTCCCTCTCTTCTCTCAAACATCATCTTTTTCTCTCTTCTTCCTCCTCTTCAAATATAATCAATTTATTGCAAATTTTCACCAGTAAATGAATGAATGGACAAGAATCATATCCAAGCAATTCCCCCTTGCTGCCAGCACTCAAAGAGCTCCCCTTTCAGCCTCACTTTTCACTCTTCTCTCCTTGGTTGCATATCTAGCTATGGCGGTACATCCACGTATACGATGGACGTTTAACAGACAACACAGCCGCCACAGCCACACTGGTGCATGGAGTCCAAGACCAACCGGTACCCCGACAGGGGCCCTCTAGATGCAGCACCAACCAAGAAAGTGAAAAGGAAGGTTCACCATAGCCAAAGGCAAGTCTCTTCTGGTGGCCTCCTCTCCCTCAACGCCTACTCCTTTCCTCATCCCTTCGCCATAGCCTAGCTTGAGGTTCTTCTCCCTCTACCTCCTTAGCTTAGGCCTACTCCCTTCCACTACTACTACTACTACTACTACTACTACTACTACATAGCCATGGAGCCATGGAGGTCTGCTTCCTTCAACCTCAGATCCACCACTTCGTTCAACCCAGTGCTCCGCCTAACTCGTGCTCTGGGCGGAGCAGCAGCATGACTGCCTGTAGAATATGCCGGCCTACTCATCGTACTGACTGCAGTTCAGCCTCCTACTGGAACTTCCTGTCTTTTGGCAAGAACATCATTGCAGTTTGCAGTCTATTTTCAGGGCATGTACCTAACCTAATATCTGCCGATGTACGGCCGTTGGACCATCATGACATCTTTGGAAGCTATGGGATCTTCTTAAGCCTGCCGGACTTCGCTACGCCTACCCAAGTTGCAGGAAAATCCTATTGAGAACTTGCCAAATTCTTCTTTTGTCCTTGTCTGTCCTGACCTTCCTACGGAGTCCGTCCGGTGTCCAATTTCAGTCCTATCCCTATTGTTCTACCTATTTACTGTTCTAACCCTACTGGGTCACAGACCACCCCCCATGAGAACAGAGTTGGTTCATGGGCATAGCAAGCATCACATAGACCCTCAGACACTCGATCAAAATACCAATCCGACTCAGAAATCTTCGGCGTCCAATCTCAGTCCTATCCATACTGTTCTACCTATTTACTGTTCACAGAACACACAACATGAGACCGGAGTTGGTTCATGGGAATAGCAACCATCACATAGACACTCAAAAACACCCAATCAGAATAGGAATCACACTCACAAATCTTCAGCAAATCAAGCCAACAATATCAATTCTCAGTGAACTGTAGAAATCTCAGACAAAATGTCCTTCGGGACATCCGTTAAAATTGGAACGATACAGAGAATGAAGATTAGCAAATGGCCCCTGCGCAAGGATGACACGCATAAATTGAGAAATGGTCCAAATTATTCAAAAAAAAAAAAAAAAAAAAAAAACACTCAGACAAAGAAAGAAGAAGTTAAGAACATCACTAAAGGGCTGTCACTCTTTACCTGAAAAAAAACTTATCGGCAATCACGCCAAGTATTCTGCAAGCAAGGGTAGACCTATTGAAGGAAGACTGTTGCTAGAAGCCAAGAGACTGGGGGCTGGTACTCACACACACACACACCCGATTAGAGCATTCCGCTTGGAGGGAAGGACGCCACCAGGAAGATACAAAAGCCCGACCCACCTCCTTCCTGGTCGGTTGGCAAGGCCTGCAATCAAAATTGGCAGCCCCTAAAAGGGGCCTAAACTATGACCCTGATCGGGTCACGCTCGACACCTTCCTACTCAGGAAAGTATGGGTAACTGTTTCAAAGCCGTGGACAATTTTATCGAGCCCACCAAAGGAATCGCGCAATTGGAATATGACCTGGAGGAATGGACATGGTCCCACAAAGGCCCAAGGCAAATTTGCGCATTGCGAATATGACCTGGATGAATGGACATGGTCGCAGCAGCAAGGGCCCAAGGCAAACCGCATCGATCCAAGGAATACATAGTCAATCCGGGGCACGGAATGAGTCTGAGACAGAGGAACCGACCCCCAAAATCACCAAAATGTGGGAATAACCTTTTGTAGCCGAGCCCCCGAGAACCAATAGAAATCCCCAAACAGCCCCCCGCAAATACGAAGTCGTCAGGCCTAACGGGTCTCACAACCTACAATGGTCAGTTGCCTATGTGTCAATGGCTGATGGTGACGGTCAGACCCAAACGGCTCCGGTATCTGTGTAGTGCTCAACAACAACTTGGCTGAGGATTTAACCCATTGTGTTTGCTATCTTGTGCCACAGCAACCTGGGGATGGGATGGGGTCAAAAGGATGTGGTTCTCTCTCTTCACAATCCCATCACCCACCTCCTTCTCACCTACCTCCCCCTCACCTACCTCCCCCTCCCCCTCCCCACCTCCCCCTCACCCACCTCCTCACCCACCGTCCCGTCACACCCTTACTACCGTCTTCACCCGAATAGAACGCCCGGTAATTATCGCCATATCTGGGCTGAAAGTTGTGCCAAATACAGCTATAATGACCAGGCGTTCTATTCGGGTGAAGACCGTAGCTATCAACATCCCCACACATCTCCATGGAGGACCAGCGGTTGGGTACCTCCTCCTCTGCAAAGCCACCTTCTGGGTCATTTGGAAGAAAAGGTGCAGTCAAACCATTGACGGGATAAAGATCGAGAGGGACGAAGCCTGGATGCAGCTGGTCAAAAGGGTGGAAACAGAGATCAGGTACAGGTGGGACAAAAGTAAGAATCTCGCCAAAGTCAAAGATGGACCAGATCGGTTCAAGGCCAAGAAGGAAGCACTTTTTTTTGGTGAATAACTGGCTGCTCCGAGGAAAGATCGCGACAATAACTGACAACAGGCTGCGATGGAGGAAATGGGGTCCCCAGTACTGAAGGCACAAAGCTACACGAGAAGGTCCGCCCGCCGGAACTCCAGAAATGATGACTACACACAGCGGAGAAAGAAACACAGCACAGCTTGGTGAAGACGGGAAGCAAAACAGACTCAACTTGAGCAGGGATAGCGAACTACACGTGGACGAGTCTATGACAACTCTAGACAGCCAAGATGGAGCCTTTCTTCAAAAAAAAAAAAAAAAAAAAAAGAATAGAAAAGAAAAGAAAAGAAAAGAGACAATCAGGCAGCTGTGTAAGATGGAGAAGAGCAATATGCAAAGGTGCAGAGATCGTAGTTGAGGAGATTAAATTTAAATCATTAAAGTTGAATTTTTTTATTTTTATTTGCGTAGAATTGGCAAGCACAGGGGTGCAGCGGGGGTAAATTGATAATTCCTGGTCAGCAAGCAATCAACGCCACAGTCTCAGGGTTCCTCCACCATGGCAGAGGGAAGTGTAGAGACTCTAGAGAGTACAAGGCTACAAGCCGTGTGTGGGGTGACGAGCCTGACTGTCAGCAATACAATGGAGGCGGCATTATTCAAAAAGAGAAGAAAAGAAAGTCGGCCTGATATCAGAGATTTAGTACCTGCAGGTCTGTTTGAATCACAGGCCCAAGTCCGCACGTCGTTTGCGAATACGCTGAGACTTGATGGCACATCATGCATGGAAGGAATGCAAACAGAAAAAGAAGAGGCGAGAAAGCCAAAAATAAGCGGCACGACTATCTCATTTTGTGTCAAAAAAGAAGAGGTGAGAAAGCAAATAAGCAGCATGACTATCTCATTTTGCGTCTGTGATAACACCCCTTTCTACCAAACGACACATTCAACAACGCCTTTGTACGTCCTTAGCGCCTCTGCAAACTGGTGGCACATGCAGGGAAAGGAAAGCATACAGAAAAAGAAGAGGCGAGAAAGCAAAAAATAAGCGGCACGACTATCTCATTTTGTGTCAAAAAAGAAGAGGTGAGAAAGCAAATAAGGAGCATGACTATCTCATTTTGCGTCTGTGATAACACCCGTTTCCACCAAACGACACATTCAGCAACGCCTTTGTACATCCTTAGCGCCTCTGCAAACTGGTGCCACATGCAGGGAAGGAAAGCAAACAGAAAAAGAAAGAGGCGAGAAAGCAAAAAATAAGCGGCACGACTATCTCATTTCGTGTCAAAAAAGAAGAGGCGAGAAAGCAAATAAGCAGCACGACTTATCTCATTTTGTGTCTGTGATAACACACACCCCTTGTCCACCAAACGACACATTCAGCAACGACTTTGTATGTCTGTAGCGGCTCTGCAAACTGCAGCTCAGGATCCAAGGCTGTCGTTCTACTCCCGGCAGCGCCCAGTTTTGCCCCTGCATATATACAATCTGCCATCATAAGCTTCCAGGATTCACGTCTCCCCCGCTGACATGACATCTGGGCCCAACAGAACTAGTCTCCAAACCAGGGCACAGATCTCCAGATGAAGTCCCAGCTGGAGGTTGGACACTTCCAACAAAAGAAAGAAAAGGAGGAGGAGGAGGACGTTGATGCTGCCAAGAAATCCAGTTGCATCGGATCAGCTGCGAAATACCAGAACCGACATCTGCGATCAAGAACCCTTTGCCAAATCGTATCAGATCAACCCTTTTGTCAGACTATCACCATAACTTAGGAATCCAGTTGAGTGACTTGTATGACATAATAATAAGGGACCTGCATGGCATGTATGCAGAACACGACATGTGAGCACTGAGCGGCATATTAAGACAATCACAGAGGGATGACCGTGCCGATAGTCATCCAACCTATCTAAGAGAAGGGGCGTGTCCAACATATCGTAGCAGATGGTGTCTGACATGTGGTATTCTCTGCTTTGCACAGGCGGAGTCACTCAGATAGCCTTCTAGTCTACAGAATAAGATCTCAGAGACCCTTTAGTTAGAAGAAACCGTCAATTTAAGTTAATCATGCAGCTGCTGCTCCTACACAAATCTCAAGCACAAAATGGGAAAAAACGTTAAAAATTAAAAAAAAAAAAACAAAAAAAAATTGTGATATGACCCTGCTATTCACGTATTGCCCAGATTCGCACCTTCTGTCTCTTCCCTGCCGCTTACCCCTCTCCCCCCCTCTCCTCCACACCCCAACAACCCCACCTCCCCGCACCCTCCACCCCCCACCCCCCAACCCCT